>APFE030094581.1:0-10336 GCA_000404065.3 Pinus taeda
TTTTCGTGTCTGTTTGGAGCTTTTCTTGGTCGTATTGGATGTTGCCGAATTCTTCTCGATTCCATTTCTTGATTTTGTCTTTTAGCTCCTTTAATCTTAATTGGAGTGTGTGCATCTTGTTTTTCCTTTTATTTCCTCTTCACTGTTCTGCCACCAGTTTTCCATTTTTTCTATGAGGGTTGGATCTCGCAGCCAAAAAGATTCAAACCTGAACAGCCTGTGTTGGTTTTGATTATTCATGGCGATTTCAAGTTTTATCGGCCAGTGGTCTGATCCTTGGCATGGTAGGATGATTGCTTCATAGAGTATGTATTTCCCAAGAAAATGTTCCATTGCTAGGAACCTATCCAGTCTGGAAGCTATCTACCTATTGCCTCCTCTTCTGTTATTCCAGGTATATTTTCCATTAATGGTTTTTACATCAATCAGTTTTAGGGCTTCCTGGGTTTCCCTGAATCTTTCCATGTTTGCATCCTCCCGTTGCAGTCCGCCCTTCTTTTCCTCAGTGGAGGTGATCATATTAAAATCTCCCGCTATCACCCATAGTTTTTCTATGTGCTGGTTTCCCAACCGTTGCAACTGTGTTAGGAAGGCCTCTCTTTCCACTGGTATATGAGGCTCATAAACCACCAATACTAAGAACCACTCTCTTTGTCCTATCATTCTGAATCTCCCTGAGAGGATCCTCTTCATACCTATCCAATGGTCTACAATGACTTCTGCAGGGTTCCACAAAATTGCAATACCCCCTACACTCCCTTTTGCATCCAGCGTCATGCATTCATAAGTAGGCTTGATTTTTCTGAGAATCTTCTCCATTTTCCCCCCGTTATTTTTGTTTCTTGCAACATCATGATTTGGGGTTTTTCTTTTTTAATCCTTTCTGTCAGGTACCTTTGCTTACCCTTGTTGTTAAGCCCCCAGATATTCCATGATGTAATTATCATTGAGAAGGTTGGGTGGTTTGGTGGAATACCACTGAGAGCGGTACTACTCTTCCAGTATTAACTAACATTTCTCCCATTACCTGTATTGACTCTTGAAGATTCTATCTTCCTCTTTTTTTTCCTCCTCTCCCTTTACTTTGTTGTTCTTGGCTATTGTCAGGTTGTATTCCTAACTGCTCATTCATGCTTGTGGTTCCTTTCTCCTGTTTTTCTTTGTATTTTTGGAAGATTTCCTTGTATAATCTTTTATCCTCTTCTAGGATAAACTTCTCATCTAGATTCCTCCACTTGTCCAGTAGTTTCCTCAGGATTTCTTCTTCTGCTGTTGGGTCTTCCCCTTTACTCATGTCTATTTCCATTACTTCATTTTCTTGTTTATCCTTCTTTTCTTTTTTGCTCCCCTTTTCCCATGTTTCTCGTGGGGCTTTCTATTTGATGTTGTTTGTATCTTGATTTATTCTGCCTACCTGTTCTTTTTCCTCTTGGTAATCCATGACTTGGATTTCTTCATCTTCTTCTGCTACCTGCAGGATTTCAAACCCGTTTACCTCATTTTCTCTAACTATCTATTCTTTTCTTCCTTCCTCAGGGGTTTCATTTGCAGATATTTTTTTGGATTTGACCTCTTGAAACCCCTCATTGTCTTTCTTTCTTCCTCCTCAGCATTTAAGGGGCATTCCTTGTAGAAGTGCCCATATTCATAGCATTTTCAACATCTAAAAGGTATGTGTTCGTAATCCAGAGCTTGATGCCATACCTCTTCGTGGTATTCTAATTCTACTATTCTTGGAATGGGGTTGTTCATGTATACGCAGATTCTTGCATAGGATGTATATCTTCCTTTCTTAGTTGATTCCGCTATTTTAACAAAGCTGCCTATGGTGTTACCTATTCCTTCTAGGATTTATGGATCCCAAAAATCCATGGGTAATCTAAACAGTCTGACCCATATGGGTGCTGCTAGGAATTTCTCTTTATCCGGGTTGTAACATTCCTCCTAGTACCTCATAAATAAACCTGCATTGTTATGGAAATATGTGCCATTTTCAAATAATTTTTCTTTGTCTTGCAGGTTAGAGAAGATTACCATAAAGAATCCACGCGCTCCCAACTTCAGCTTGATGTGGCCGCGTGGCTGCCATTTCTGTTGGATCCATCTTGTCAGGTCTTTCTCAGACGGCCAGACTCCAATGAACTTGGATATCAGTGCATGGTCTTTTATGTAACTTCGATAATGCTTGAGTTTATTCATAGGGATGACAAATCTCGGTCTTTCTGTTGTGCATGACAAGCATTTACCTTTGCTCCCTGCCTGCCATCTTGCTCCAAGGACTGGTCCCAGTGTCCTTTTCTCATTCTCAGGCTTTCTATTGCGTGTTTCCTCTCCCGTTGTTGCATCTCTATAGGAGGGGATCTCTCCCCTCCTGGTCTCCTTTGTCATTTCTGTGCCTCCTGTCCGTTTTTTTCTGCGTCGGTCTGCTTGTTTTCGAGGTTTTCCATGCCGCCTACCTCATGGCCGCAAGATCATTAGGGTTGCAAAGCTTTAAGAAATTTTCATCCCATATAAAATATATATTAAAAATTACAATTAATTTAAAGTTATTTAATAAAAAATCATTAATTTTATACATAAATACAATTAATTATATAATAATATATATATTTAATAGATATAGAATCAAATCTTCCTCAGATAAATTAAACTTTTTTTTTGTGTTCACAAAAAAAACAATTTCTTTCTATTATGGAAAGAAATTACAATATCAATAAGAGTAAATTCTATTATTTAAAAGGTAGCTTATTTTTTAAATAATTAAATTTATTTAAATTTTAATCCGTCTTAAGATATTTATATTTTGAAATTATAACAAGGAACACATTCATTTAAATAATGGGAGAATATATTGTTTCCCCAAAAATAATATCTATATATATATAAAAGTCTATATAATACATTTGTTGTTTTGGTTTTTGTCTTTTTAATAGGTTTTATAAAATTCATCTCCTAATAAACCCTAACATTATTAAAAGAAAAAATTAATATATTAAAAATCTTCTTTCGATAAGCAATAATAAACGAGAAGTTATTAATATTTTTGTTTGTAGGACCAAAAAACTTTATTATAGAATCCAACCCAATTTGAGTGTGGCATAAATTGAAAAAAAAATTGGTTCCTATCTTTGTAAAAGTTTGTTAGACTTTCTATTGGCATAAATATTGTTTTCTATGTTCTTTTTCTTCATAAATAAATAATAGAAATAAAACTTTACTTCAAGGGATGATTCACTACATATATTACAACTCATTCTACAATATAATACATCGACCCATACGTTGGTGTTGTTTCTTAATATTTATAACTGATTTTCATTGTTGTGAATGTAATATGTAGTTTAGTCATCGTCTTGGTGTTGTCTAATTCCAGTGTCGAGGTTTCCAGTGTCCAGGTTTGCATCTATATTATTCGTCTTCCCTTTCATTAGGTTCTCATATTAGTTGGCGAGCGAATTTATGAGTATATTTGGCAATAGTGTATGAGTTAGCCAAGTTTCGCTTCCATCTGGGTATCGTTAAGGGTTTGGATGATCGTTATTCTACTTAATAATGGTATAGGCCTTATCCTTGGTCATTGTTTTCAATGTATAACACCTATATGAAGAGACGGGGTGATGTTTAATAGTGGAATTATCTAGACTTTGAAAATATGTCGAACATCTCTTGGATGCCATTTTTCGTATTCAAAACCTTACCGCACGTCCAACCATTGTGACCCTCGGGGTTTTAAGTTTGAGATCGACGGATAGGAGCATATCTGAGAATTTTGGGGTAGCTACATCGACTTCTCCACTGACGTTGAGCCTCATTCTGATCCTCGTCGCCGAGGGTTGGAGATCTGTGCGTCTAGGGTTGCAATTGTTAACTCCAGCACTTTCCACCACTCGGCTTCAACTTGGCCATGCATTGCACAACCTCTGTTGCATGAGGACTAGAATAGATAGGTAAGTTCTTTCTGTTCGTCTATTTGGAGCTAAGAAATTGTTGGAAAGGTAGAGGAGATGAAACAAATAATTCACACAGAAAACACACGATTTGTGGCTCTTCTATTGATCACATAAAACTTGATACTTATAATGAACTCGGTGAAGGGTATTTAACCTTTTTGACTAGAGACTCGCCTAAAATATCTTAACATGCACACACACTTAACTCAGTGAACTCACACTCTAAATATGGACTCACTTAACTCTTTATCCATCACTCAACTTGACTCAATGTTCAACGCTCAATACTCAACACTCAACCCTCAAGTTAATTGACTCTCTAATTTTATCCAACTCCTCATGCAGGAGTAGTTACAATTTCTAACACTCCCCCTTAATTACGACCATATGACACAACATAACTCAAGATGACTCAACTATGGATGCTAGTCTTACAATATAAATTGACTCAATTATCACTCAAACATGCCTGCTGGTCTATGTCTCAGCTAGGCTTACAATAACTCAAGGCTTTCACAATTTTTCATTTCCTTTTTCTCTTCTTCCTAATTTTTAATCCTCGAAATTTCTTCATTCTCTATTGTTCTTTCTTATTGTGGGCTCCATATTCCTTTACTTGTTGTTGCTGCAATTTTTCTTTGACTTGTCTTGAACTTGTTTTGAAAAATAATTGGATCATGTCTTCTACAACTTCCTCTTCAAATATTCATTCAACTATGAACAACTCCCAAAACATTGCATCTTCAAATTGTCTTCTTTGCTCTACTTCTCACGCTTCATATTCATGACTTTCATTCTGCGATATTTCTTGATAGCATAACCGTATCTCTTATTGACTCCATTGTTGAAAAATGGTTTCAATACATTCATCTTTCTCTTAAGAAACATCCATATCATTATTTTCACTTTCATCATTAGGTACCGCTGCTTTTTTCCTGTAATCTGCACACTCAAGATCATTATTCACCATTTCTTTCAATTCTTTTATTCCAGCTATTGCTTTAAGACTCGCTTCAATTTGATCTATTGTTTTCTGAATCCATTCTTCAATGAGATTCAAATCTGCATCAAACTTATTAACAATCTTTCTTTCAACTTCTTTGTCCATGCTATTTTGAACACCCTCATATTTAAAAGCAATGTTCAAAACATCTTTATTATGCTCTTCAGTCAGAGCTTCCTTCTCTACCTCTTGCTTCCCTGCCTTGTTTTCATTGCATGAAGGTTGTCTTCCACTATTATGTTGTTAGTGGATATTCTCATTAAAAACTCTTCAATCACTTTATCTTGTTCTTGATCATCAGTTGTTTCTATATGACATACTGCTTCATGAGCGGTTCCAACTTCTTGATATCTTGCTGCTACAGTGGCAACTTCAAACTTCAATTCTTTCATCAAACATTGCGCTTACCATATTATCACAATCAATCCCTGTTTCAAAAAAGAAACCACATATCATCAACATAATGTTCATCTACACTATGGTGGGATAACCGAGCATTCCTATGCTCATTGACAATTTCAACTTCAAAAAATCCATCAACTACAGCTGGATTCACCAATTCACATCTCACTTTGTAGTCATCATCCACATGTGTCTCATCACAGTGGGATTCACCACCATCTACATCATGCACATTACAATGGATTCCTTGAGCATGTATATGATCTTGCTTTGCTTCACATACAAAGGCTATTGCTTCTCTCTTTGCAATCTTTGTTGCATCTTCTTCATCCATATGCATGCTTGCGTAATGGGTTTCAATTTTATGGTCTTGAAAACCATCATCCACTCTTGAGTGGGATTCTCCAAGCTTTGTTTTCCTCTCAAAGTCTTGCTCATCTACTCTCAGATCTGCAGCTGACTTCTTTGCTTTTGACATAACCTGCTACTGCATGTCACTCTCCCTTGCACCAAGATCTGCTTCCAAGAACTTCCATGCTTCCTTGGAAGTTGTAGCTTTTGCTACCTTACACAAACACTTCTCATCCAATGAATGTTTTATAAAATTCAATGCTAAAGAATCACATACTACACCATATGGGTTATTAGATTCAAACCCAATTAACTCTTTAGCTCAAAGAAATTTAGCATCTTGATAACCCAATGATCAAAATATTCACGTGTAAACATAGGAGGTGGTAGCAGTTCAAAACTACACCAATCACCCTCGATTTCTTCTTTGTCGTCTCATAGACTTCTCAGTTCATCGGCTATGGCCTGAACCTCTCTAACCATGGCAATGATCTTTGCCTCTTCTTTTCAATTTCCTTTCTTAGACTTCTTCAGTCGTGCTTTGCGACCCATAACTGTTGTCATTCCTTTTCTTATAGCTGCTTTGCTGATTGCATGTGGCTATCTTCCATATCACCCGTGAAAAAAATATGATTTTCAATATGAGCCCCAGTAAGACACAATCTTCACTCAAAACATTATCATTCTTGACAAAAAAACAAATTTTGTCAATAAACAAACTTTTGCAAAAGCTCAAAAACTCTTTTCAGTCAAAAACCTTTTCCTTGAAATAAACCTTTTATATTAAGAAAAACTTAAAAAAACACTCCCTTATATAGTAAATCCATTTTTTTAAAAAACCTTTAATTACTTTTGTGTATATAAAAAAAATAAAAAAATAAAAAAATAAAATCTAAATCTCCTTTTATATATCACTCACTCATATAAACCTTCTATTCAAAAAGCACTTCTCTTTCATAATAAATCACACTAAAGCCCCTTTTAAAAGAATTTGAAGCTTTTTAATGAGATCTCACGAGTCAACTCTCACCACGTGACTTCTTTTAAACAAATTTCCGTGCCCTTTCGACTCGGTTAACGCGGCCTAGACTGATTGAGGCCTGCGTGCTAACTCTCTTCATGGCAACAATAACCTGCGTTAGTCCTCTAATACTACAAACATCAAAGGAAAAATGTGTGCTCTCGAACCGTGACCAGTTTAGCTGTTGTAACGTGGTTCTTGCTAACACCTGCATGCGTTATAATGCCCTTTGTATAACCTACAAGGTGCGTTATAGTATTAACCAAGAGAAAAGATATATTTCTCCTCTCACACGGACTGATGCTAATTCGTTCTCTCTCGCCCTTTGCAACCTCGTTCTCATAACAATTTGTTGGAAAGACCGAGGACCCAAAAAAAAATAATTCAGATACAAAATACATGAGTTGTGGCTTTTTTATTGATCACACAAAATTTGATACTTACAATGAATTTGTTGAAGGCCATTTTACCTTCTCGACTAGAGATTGGCCTAAAATATCTTAACACGCACACACACTTAACTTAGTTAACTCACATTCTAAACATGGACTGCACTTAACTCTGTATGCATCACCGGACTTGACTCAACACGTAACACTCAACACTCAGACTCTCTAATTTTAGTCAACTCCTCATATGGAAATAATTACAATTTCTAACCGAAATTTATTTACCAATTTATCTTTGTGTTGTTATTTGGTTGATGATTTCTTTATTCTTCCCGGTTTTTTTGGTTTCATTATGGGTGGAATTTGTTGCTCAGTCTTACTACTCTTGTTATTGGAAGGTTTCACAGTTCTTGAAGACGAAACCCCACTTCCTTTTTCGGATTTTTATAGCACAGTTCTCATTCTTCTTTGGCTAGTGATTGGTTAGGGTATATAACGAGGGAAATTCCTTCCTTACTTCTTTTATGTGGATATATTTTCTACTAAATCCCTATGTTTCCTTTTCCAGAATCCCAGTGAGGGTTGAAGATTTTGGCATCGGTCTTTTACATGTAATAGTGTTGTCATTTCTTTTTTTCCCTTCATTACTTTCCTTTTCCTTTTTGTAAAGAAATTATTTCTAACCTTTTCTTTGGTTGTAATTTCTTTTTAGGTATGTATATGAGTCCAACGAGAGGCTATAAGATGGATATGGAAACGAAATTTCATCTCATTATTTTATTTATTTATTTATTTATTTTTTATCTTAAGACAATTTCTCTTACACCTAATGTATTCTATTTCCACATTCTCCTTCTTCTTACCTTTTAGGGTTTACGATAACAAATTCATTTTACGGGTCAGATACACTAAAGTTTGGGGGGAAAGTGTTTCATGGCATTTGATAGTTGGAAACAGCTACAGTCATGCCTTTGATTTACGTATTAGTTTCCTCCTATAAAATTCTGGGGGCATTTGAAATGAATAGGTACTTTGTTTACTACAGGACTTTACTCAGCGTTGTAATTGTTCGAGAAAATTATTATGTTTTCAAATTTAATAATCAGTGAATCACACTTGAAGTGTTTTCTCGATGTGTTTGGAACTAGCCAGTGTGGTTTATCATCAAGACAAGATGCAGATTCAAGTCATAGAAATAGATTAAATAGTGATAGCAATGAAAAATGTTAATAATTCGACCATTAGAATATATCGTCTAGCTTTAACCCACTATTAAAAAATATAATATTATAATTAATAAATGAATACTCTAACTATTTTTGACTAAATAATAAATCATAATTTATATTAAAAAAATATTTATTAAATCAAAATAATACCCTATACAACTTCAAACAAATATATATTAAAAAATAACTTTCCAAATATATATTTTTACCTAACTATTTTTCACTAACTAAAATAAATTGGTATTTGAAGTTATGAGTAACTAAATATATATTAAAAAATAATTTCCAAATATATATTTTTACCTAACTATTTTTGACTAAGTAAAATTAAATTGGTATTTGAAATTATGATTAACTAAAAAAATGTCAGGACCAACTAAATGATTAAATAAATACAAATTAATAAATAATTAAACCTCTCGATATGACCAGATAAAACAATTTTGTTTATGAGAATAAATAAATTAATTAAGGTCCAATCTTTTTCAAAAAAAAAACTAATAAATAAATATCTAGTATCAAATAATATATTTTAGATTTGAATAATTGCACAAACATTCTAACAAACAATTATTATGAGCGAAAGTTCTTAAAGGTTTTATCATACTTTGTCTAAGACTTTTGTTTCATTAAAATAAATGCTACCTTGTGATTAGTTGAATTATTATTTGATATTTCTATAATTAAAGGACATATTCTCAATGTCTTGGTATGCTTTAAGGGCTTCTATTTATGAAATTTCTTTCTCCATAACATTTTTATTTTTTAACATCAAAATCATTATTCTTCTGAAATATTGGATTATTATTATTTTTGGGTATTGTATTGTTATTTCATGACTTATTGGATATGTGTTAATTTGGAAGCTCAGTGAAAAATTCCATTCATGGGACTAGATTCCTCTTTTCAAGAGGATTAAGTTTGACTTTTGAAGCACTTGATTTGGACAAGGGGAAGAATATTTTTGAATTGAAGCCCACATATGCACAAAAAGACAGGTCAACCCAAAAGAGAAATCAGACACCCATAGATGGCTATATATATAACTCAAATGGCCCTCATTTGGAGATCATCATGAAACATTATTATTTTCTCTTTTTCGGTTTTGTTCGCACATGTCTGAGGCTAGGTCGCGAAGATTGGTTCGTACAGGTCCAAAATTGCAAGGTCCGAGAATTTCATGTGTTTAGGGCTTTGATTTCCAACCACATGCTTGTCACAGGTAAATTTTAGTTACAATTGCAAGCACGCAAGCTTATTAGTGCAGTTGGAGGGTTTCAGCTACACGCATGTATACTCTCTCGTGTGGTTGGAAATTCCAACTAGGATTTGATTTTCCAATTGACCACAGAATATGGCAGTTGACTGCAACATTTTGAATCAAGGTTTTGATTACTATCATTATTAGGTTCATATCTTCGATGTTGTTTAGTTGATTTTGTTGGATATTTTTGTGGTTGAAGATATAGATAATTGTACTCTCTCTTTCTTAAAACATTCAATAACAATCTAATAAGAAGAAGAATTTGAAAGGCTTTGTCCCCTTGTGGGGTTTTACCATGGTCTTTGACCAATCCTAGTGTCTCTATGTGTGAATTATTTTCTTTTATTGTTCTTTATGTTTTGCTACATTGTTGATGATATTATTCTTTCTATCTAATTACATATGTTGTTGAATAATGAGAAAATGTTTTGGGGTGAATTTTATTAGGATATTCCGACACATAGGAAGTAGTTAAGTATAACTTGGTCTAGTATAGAGTTAGGTAAAGTGTGTTTCTTCACTATGTACTTTTTGTAATTTACAATCCGACAGTCACGATATGTAGTGATCCGACGGTTCATTCTCTCTTTGGTATTACCAACACTTGATCTGTGGCTTAACACTCGATTGGTCCATGATCTCTATTTAAAGAGCATGGAGGGTCATTTGTAGGGTAACCATCCATGAGAGAAGCTTATGTAAATTTTCATTCTTTTATTAATAAATT
>APFE030094582.1:4667-19034 GCA_000404065.3 Pinus taeda
GTATTTGCTATCACAACTGTAACAAAGCCCTTTTGCTCTTTTTTCTTCAATTGTTGTGGTGTCAACCTTATAGGTTGTGGAAGACTAGCGACAACACCACTTCCGTCTTTATAGATGTGAGTGGTATGCTTCCTGGTTGCCATAATTTTGCTTTCCATTTTTCTTGCTAACCTGAATGCCTTCTCTAATGAATCAGGTTCCCAAGGCGAACATCATGTTGTATATTATCCTTTAAAGACCCTATGAACACATCAATCCTATGCTCCTCTGGAATATCTTTTACCCTTGTGTTCAATTTTTGGAACTCCTCAATGTGCTCCATTATTGAACCCTTTTGTTTGAGACTTATCAATTGGCCTAAAAAAAGTGTTGCTTTTTGATTGCCTCATAATGTGCTATCAATTCTTCCGTAAAAATTGCCCAAGTGATAAATTGTTTACGAGAGCAAAGCCATTGATACCATACAAACTAATTTGGTTCCAAATATTAAGTTGCCATACGTACCTTTTGTGTGTTTTGCACATTATTGAGATCGAAAAATTGCTCCATCTGTAATATCCATGTTGCGGGATCCTTGCCATCAAACTTCCTCATATCGATTTTTGGAATATGATGGGTCTTCCATCCCACATTAGAGTCTATGGAATCATGATTAACATTTCTTTTTTTCTCATCATGAGTTTCCTTTACTACCCTTTCATCCTTAGTGACCATTTCTTGTAGCAACTTATTCATATTTATCTTCAATTTGTCCATGTCTCTCTTCAAATCGTCCATGTCTGTCTTCAAATTGTCCATGTCTATGTTCAAATTTGTCTTCCAATCGTCCATATTAGCTTCCACGCCCTTTTTCTTAGATTCCATGCCATTTCTCTTAGCTTCTGTTAGCTTTTGTGAGGCTGACATTTTTTGCACTTGGTCTTGTAATTTTGATATATCATGTAGCATCTCTTCCTCTTCTTCATGAGTCGTGCTAGAGCTTTCAGGTTCCTTACTAGGTGTTTGCATTTTCTTTCCTCGGGGCATCAGTTGCCGATAATAATGCTCTACTTTGCCCTTTGAATTCCTTCAAAATAAATTTTCAAACCAAGCTTAAGCAAAAATTTAAGAAAATCTACACACCTTTTTTCACTTTGTAGGACCTCGATATTGCCTCTGATGTATCTCTATACTTTCCAATCATCTAGTTCTGAATTTGTGACCTGTAGTAGCCCTCTGCGTCCTCTTTCCAATTCCACAAGTTTGACCCAAATTGGATTCTCCAAGGAAGCCTTATGCGGAATCTCGCACAGTGACTTGATTATAGACTAGTTCAGTAGAGCGCACTTGTACGACGTGCCACGAGTCACTGTTTCAACCTTTGGATCTGAAAAATGCACACAAGAAACTACAGTCCATCCTCTTTTTTTACCTTCTTACGAAATTTCAATCTGATGCTCAGAGAGAAAGTTATGATGATTTTCCCCAGGTCACCTGTTTTGAATGTAATTTAGGAGTCTACAAAAAGACCAACTTCCTCAGCTCATATCTCCGCAAATATCGCGCAAAAGGCTCTGATATTCGGACCCGAGGTTCAGGGCGATTTCTTATCAAATGAGTTTTTTTTGTGACTTCTGAAACGTCGCAGAAAAAAAGTTATAGTGAAAATTCCACGATGACCTGTTTGGAGCAGCGAAACCCTAGAATCCAAAGCTCTGAATACCAAAATGTTATGAAACCAACTCAAGAAAAGATAGAAAAGATTAGATCAAATCTTAGAATTCAGCCTCTTCGAGGGGGAAACCTCCTTTTACATTACATAAATGAATAAATTCTTTTGATGATACAAAATGAAAACCTCCTTTCTATATAAAGGAGTCGAAGGAGTCACAATATAACCAGCCGACCTAACAATAAATATAAAGCCACAAAAATAACAATAGAGGGATTCTATGGGGCACAGTAATAACAATATGGGGGTAATAGGGGCACAACACTATTAATAAGGGGTACAACTACCATAGTATTGGGGTTATCACTAGTATTATAGGGACCCAACAGAATAGATAGGATACTACTACTTACTGTGAGGCAAGGATCACAACTATCCTATTGTTCCTAGTTATCTCAACCCCAAGAGCTTGTTGATTCAATTCCACACTGTGAGAGCTGATACAGGGGATAAGATCATCTCTCATTCTCCTCTATTAGCTAGGACTCTTACCTAAGAGGGTCACATCCATCAATCCATGCTACTCTTTCTACAACATAAACATATTAACGTTCTCATATCCAATATTAGCTTAAACAATTCAATGAAGAGTTCAATTATACTACCTCATACATTACCAAGAGTAGCAATCCTTTGTTTTTTCACTTCATGTACAACATCAAATTAATTACTATGTTAGAACAAAAACATTTCACAAAATGATACCTTGTTCATCTTCCCTATTACAAAGGTAGTGTTCACAAGAATAATCTTGTATAATACAACAATATTGTCTCAATACATAAATAAATCTTAGTCCAAGCTAGATACAAAATTCTCTGCCAATTATATCCCACTCTTGTCGTCACAATATATCATTCTCGTATTCAGAATCTGCTCAAGCAACTCTCCAAAGAGTTTCCTCAACCAAACTGTCTTATAGCTAGCCATGCTAGCAACTTTATAATTTGCCTATGCTATGCTCAAAGCCACTAATTTTTGTTTCCATCTCATCCAAGATATCATGGAAGATCCCAAGCTAAACCAACACCTATATGTGCTCTTCTTGTTAGTAATGTTTACATCCCAATCAACATCAATGTATCCACACAGTCGAACGTCATTTGTAGTATATCTGAGACCCAAATTGATCGCCGCAAGGAAATATCTCAAAATGTTTTGGCAACGACCCAATTTGTATTACTTGGCTCAATCATGAATTGACTCAAGGTGTTTACTACCAAACGTATTTCCAAATGAGGGTTCATAAGAAATATCAATACTCTAAAGGGTTAGCCAAATCAAGTCTAGTAGCATCTCCACATAACTTCTTGAAATTCATCTCCATTGGTGTGCCAAAAGAATTGCATTTTGTCATACAAAATCTCTCCAATAACTTCACAACATATTTTCCATGACAAAGGGAAATTTCTCTAGGTCTGTGCCAAAATTTTAATCCCAAAAAGTATTGCATCATGCCAAGGTCTTTCATGTCAAACTTGAAGGTCAAATCCCTCTTAATTTTGATTATCAAGGACTAACTACCTATCAAGAATAGATCATCAACATATCAAGTTAAAATGAAAAGGCATACGTTCGACCACCTTGAAATAGAGATTCAAATCAACACATTCTCTAGGCTTCACTAGGTAACTATCAATGCAGACATACCACACTGAGGAAGATTGTTTCAAAGCATATAATGCTTTCTGCAAACATAATTTTGACCAAACCAATATACTCAGCCTCAAAAAAATTAATATCGTGCAATAAAAACAACTAATTCTGTTTATTAAGCCTTAAATTCCAAACCAAAAATAATATGAAAGCCATAAAAGTTCTTTATAATATTACTGAGAGTCACTATGCATACACTATCATGCTTCATCAAGGAAAATCACCATTTTAAAGTACCAAATATCATCAAAATCCTCACTTGTTATCACTTTGAATTCAATCATTCGATAAGCCAAAACATATCTATGAATTGTCAAGCATCATGTTAGAATTCCAATATTGCTAAGGTATATGAAGTCAAACGAGTAAACCAAATCTTGTCAAAACCTTGCAACTTTTACCAAATATGTTCATATACTAGCCCCAATGATCAAATAAAATATCATACTAATATGCATATTCGAGTCCCCTCATAGAAATTTTATCATCTCCTCCACGTCTATAGGTTTGTCATAACCCTCGTGTGCTCCTCGTTTCATACATAAACTTTTAGTTTTTGTACCCTATAAGATCAGCCACACCCATAGTCCTTATTCTAAGTGGTTAGGAGGCCTATATCCGCACCCTTAAGCCTTTCTCCGAGTGGTTGGGGCTTGGACTAGGAGAAACCTTCTCTACTCAAATTAGAACTTTCCAAAATTTCTTCAACGACGTTAGATAGCTATTCATGTCCATAATGCTTTCTTCAATAGTCAAGCATCTTCTATTCATTTTTTCCAAATAATAATAGGTGTTGAGATATCATGAAGAACTTCTCCCTCTGAATGGGAAGCACTTCATTTCTCATCAATCATGACATCAATCTATCTATCATAATATTGTTAGGCATCAAAAATATTGTTAGGTAATGGATTCAAGCTATATCATAGTCATAAAAAATCATCATCAACCGCTTCATTGTTACATATGAACATGTCATCAAATATTCAAAGGCTAATGTCATACAATTAGGGCAAGTGAATCTTTATATTCCAAGGATCATAGTCACAACATCACTTCTTTATCATTAAGTTCATCCAGTTTTTTCACATTGTCAAGTTTACCAAGCTTATTTAAACCAAGGTTAACAAGGAGATATTGAATATAAATATTATTGTTACACTTTTATCATCAAGGTTACCATGCTTATCAAAAATATTAATAATAGTATCAAGTCACAATATATCAAAAATCAATGCATCTAGGAAATTCATCATGTCTAAAATGTAAGATACTTCTCAAATATCCAGTGCACCAACATATCACATGTGCTAGAGATCAAACATACTTTCATATCCATGCATGAGTCATTTATGAAGGTGATATTCTCATTATACTTCAAGGCTTACCTTGTCATCCAATATTGTAAATATAATACTAAAACAATGTACTATATAGACCTCGTAAAATTTAGATGCCTTTGCAACTTGTAGTTCCTATTTGTCATTGGGAATTGTAGCACTTGCATATTGTAATTTCGAGATGCTACTTTGAAACTTTTTCTTGAGGTACCACCAACTCTTTTCTACCTACACTAGCTTTCATTTCCTACACCTTAGATGATACTCAAGAATGATGTGCTTATCACATTTCATCTATAAGTATTAACATACACAAATATGGAGGAAGAAATAAGCAATAATAAAAGGAATAAATCTAAACAAGAATCGTACCACAAAGACTTAACATAAATATAAAATGCACTTATCTTTAATGAGAGGTTATCAACTCCCTCTTGAACGAGGCTTCAAAATTTTTATTGTCCATTATCCATAATGTCGCCTTCAATATATCCAACCATCTTCATCAACAACTATGCCTAATTGAGACTAGCCAAATTAGGGGTTTAAGGCTGGAAAACTCAAACCTTTATCATACTCCAAGGTTTCTTCTAAACCGTAACCTCATGATATCCATCAAACCTTAATAACTAGATTGCCTAGGGTTTCCTTCAAAACCTAGTATTCTTTTATGTCTCCTCCATCTTCTCTCGCTTCCCTCAAAGGTATCTTAATAGGTGTGATATCAATGAATTTTCTTCAACCCAACTTTGATACCATGCTAATTTTTCTTAGGGCTATATTGTTCTTTACCTTAGATAATTGAATTTCATCATTTACATATTGAATTCTCCGCACCACATCATAACATCATTATCAACATATATAATTATATAGAAAGATCAATATTATCGTTAATGCAACAGAACATAAAGGAATAATAGAAGAAAATAATTTACACACACAGACACCACGATTGGTTAGAGATGATAGAAAAACCCTACAAGGGAAAAACCCTTTCAAATTATTCTTCTTATTTGATTGTCATTGAATGTTTCAACAAAGAGATGGTACAATAATCCAATTCTTTATCGACAAGATTATTCAACAAAATCAACCCAACAATATCCCAAAGATGAATCAAACAATAGTGTAGATCACAGATAACATTCCATCTTGTGGTCAACTATGGTCAACTGTAAAATTGAAACCTTAGTTTCCACCCGCAAAGAACGAGTGTACATTTGTGTGGTTGAAATGCTCTATCTGTAGGAATAGGCATGTGTGAGTGCACTTGAAGCCAAAAATTCCGTGTGGGTTGAAAACCAAAAACCCTAAGTACACTAGAGGGGCTTCACTCGAGGATCAATACCATACCATGTGCATTCATATTGAGGGATATATATTGAGTAAAAAATGACATAATATATTGAGCATATAATAGGGGGTAAAGGGTTTTTATATTGGCAAGTATAAAATATGGAGCTCAAAGTTAATGGAAAAATATAAAGGGGTATAAAAATGTTTATGCAAAAAGGATACGTACAATATCTAGTGAAAGTAACGTTTTCTTAAATTGGGAAGGTGTATTTGTTCGTATTTATAGGGGGTTAGATCATGTGATTTTTAGGATTATTTTCCAATATGTAGTCAAATTAAGGGTATTGTTTAGTATGACACTAACCCACTTGATATGTGTGAGGTGAAGCCCACGTGAATCACATGTGAAGTTGCAATTTGGGCATGTGAGAACCAACTTTGGCAAACCAACTTCACACATGAGCAAGCCAAACCAAAGAAGAAGAAAAGAAGAGGATACTTCATGATCAAGATACAAGGGTGAGTTAACTTGTATTTATAGCCATTCAAAGATTTTCAATTTCTATTATGGTACTACCTCACATCCATGTGAGCTAATAAGGGCTAGGATAAGGTGGGTGGAATTTATTTTAGGCATAGAAGTAAAGGATTCATTGTAGGAAATTATTTCAATTGAGTGAATCCCTTAGCAACTAGATCTTATGTCTTTCAAAGCTTCCATCTTATACATACTTAGTTCTATATACCTATTTATATGTGCAATTTTTATCATTATGGAAAACTTACAAATTCCCTAGTACCATTCTCCATTAGGGAATGATATTCTTCATTCGTTACTATGTCCCCATAAATATGACCTAAAGCTTTTCTTGATCAAGAGTCCCTACAACTTTTACAACCAAACTAGAGGAAGTTCACTTGAGCTATGAATGAGTATGAGTTTTATCTTAGAATCACCAATACTATCACTAGTCACTTCTATTGGAATGACCCATTTTGAAAGTTATAGTGTTAGTTCACGTTCATTTTCATTGGAGTCATATGGACCAAGGTGAGCACGCATAAGGGGATTTTCCTCCTAACTACCATAATCCATAATATAAAAAGGAAACCAAAATAGACTCACAACATGACAAACACCAAAAGAGGTTTATAGTCACAAGATAACATAAATGTAGAATTAAGTTTGCATTGAAAGAGATTTTAATCAAATTTAACATCTCTTATACTCTTTTTTTTAAGAGGAACGAAGTGGAAAAATTCTATATCCATATCCAAAAAAATACACTTCTCACTTTTAGGCTAAGATACCAGGCTTTCCTTTCCGTAGAAATACTACAACAAGACAAAAATTGCCAATTAACCTAGCCAAACTGGAGGGTCTTAATTATGTTTAATTTAAAGCGAAGCATGGTACATTTGACTCACATCATCAACTATTTCTCTTCCGCAAAGATTACGGTTTGAAGCTGATTGTGTCCATATGATGCTATGTTCATGGTATAAACACAACCTGCATGCAAACGCTGCAACACCTACACATATGCAGGCAACCTTCGACAGTTGACTGGGGTGTTCATTCGACTACTTTTAAGATGTTCATAAAACACCCACTTTATCCTCTATACAGAGCTGATTTGAACCTTGTTAACCCACCCTCTTCAAAATGGTTTCCTATGATGAGAAAGCCCTTTACATACATGCCCTTCAGCTCCGCTAATTTGATTCACTTTCCCAGTTCATCCTGTGGAATTTTGAAACTGACATTCTTTCTTTATGCGGAGCCCCAAAGTAACCTTCAACATAGCTTAATTCACAAGAAATCTCTTCACTCTGACATTTACATTACAACAATGTGTAGGACTCACCTTCATTTTCTCTGACCAATAGCCTCCTAAATGCTTCGTGCTGGGTTTTGGAAGCTGATAACAAAAAAGGATTTTAAAATTTTAATGGAAGTCACATTAATACTTGTAAACTTAAAGTATGATGGTTGTTTTTGCACCGTATCATTTTCTCACAAGCATTGCAATCATACTGCAAGACCAGGTTGATACGTCCTCTTCACTAAAGCCTTTCTGACTAACATGGATGTGATCTACATACTTTCATATGCTTCTGATTCATAAGGATGCAGATTTACATCATATTATCTTGTTTCTTAGATAAAGAATACAAGTTTCTAACAAAGAATGATATTTTTGTTTCAGAATTTTTCAACTCCGTGTTTACCTGAAGTTATGAAAGATGTTCTTCCAATCGGTCAAAGCACATCACATTTGGCGTTAGTACCAAAGGAGGAATCACAATTGGCATTAGTACGAATGGAAGAAGCACTTCAGAACAATTACCTCAACACTGAATATGGGCACTCTGGAATTTCTATGCCTTCTTCTGCAGTTCCGAGCAACGCTGGTGGTACTTTGGAAACCCCTGTTTTAAGAACAAACCCTCCCCTCCTTGATATTGGAAAGAGGAGGAAAAGAGGATTAGCATCTAAAGATGGTTTCAATGGTCCTCCTACTTCTCAGAGTGCAAAGGTCGCAAAGGGCTCAAGTCCCCCCCGTGATATTGGAAAAAGAAGGAAAAGGAGATAGAGTCCAGGTTTAGAATTGTTTTTTAAAATAGTGACTAAGATTTATGGTTTGTCTTATAATTTTATTTTAATTATCACTCATTATTGTGTGGAATTTAGAGATTTATTTTTTTATGTAATATATATTTTACATTATTAAGTTAATATTTATTTTCAAAGTATTTAGTGTTTTTTTTCTTCTAATTAAATTGATCCATCCAAGAAGCTCATTCTTTGGATCCACCCATGAAGCTCATTCTTTGACCTTAGAGGTTAATTCTATAGCTAAGTGTGAAGGTGATGGGCAAGTACATGCTTGATCAATTTAGAATTGAGGTGTTTCACTCTTAGAATAAAAATAAAATATTCTCCAAATAGTAAATGATGGCTAGTTATAACACAATATAGAGCAATGCACATTAAAATGATTTTTTTGTTTTTAATATAGTTTTAAGTATGTCTATTTTTTTTTTCATTCTATAACCCAATGTGAAAGCTATAGATAATTATGTGGGTTATCAATTTAGAGTTGACATGTGTCCTTATTACACTAAAAATATAATATTTTCCAAAAAGTAAATCAATACATTAAAATGGTTTTTTTGTTATTAATATATTTTGAAGTATGGTGTCAATATTTATTCATATTAAAATATCTTATTGGATATTTTATTTATATACAACATTAAAATATTTTTTTACATTTTTTATATATAGATATATATGAAGTTTTACCATTAGCCATTTTTGGCTTTCCAGTATTTGAAAGTTCATATATATCAAAGTATAGAAAAAAATGTTAAAAGAAATTATTGTAATATGAATTGATATTGAAGTATATTTAAAAATATATTAATAACAAAAAAATGCTTTAATAGGATGATAAACTTAAAATACTTTTTATATTTTAAAAAAAGTGTATATAAAACTATTGAATATTTTGTTAGGCTTAAAACATTTGAAGTAGTTATGTAATCTCTATAGCATTCAAAAATACAATTTAAACAATAAAAAGTGACACGTAGTTTTTTGTAATATAAAATAAGTTTCATTGAAGAAATTTGATGTGTTTAAGATGGATCTATGCTTGTTAATTAAAAAAAATGTCATATGAAATGAGTTATGGTTTTTTGAGCATGTCATATTGATATAAAATAAGTTTCATTGAAGAAATTTGATGTGTTTAAGATGGATCTATGCTTGTTAATTAAAAAAAATGTCATATGAAATGAGTTATGGTTTTTTGAGCATGTCATATTGATAAGCCATAGTAGTGACCGTTGATATTGTAACAAACTATATTTAAACATTAAGAATCTCCATGGTAAAACCAAAAATCTCTATGGACAATAATATTGTTCCATGTTTTTTTAAATGTATATATGTCTATATATGTCTAACTTATATATTAATTATTTTTATAGTTAATAAAAAAATGTTATTATTATTTATATTAAAGTTATAATTAGTTAGACTTTATAATTTTTATAAATTAGTAATGTCATAAGTATTAAAAAATAAGTTCATTAATGTTGATTATGGAATAATGGCTATTGCATTTAACAACTATTTAATTTATATATTTATGTTAGTAAATAACACAAACAAATGTACAATTTAGAGATAGGTTATATTTTTTTACTAAAAGATATAGTCACTTTTATATTTTATAGTCCTCACATCCATTATTATTTATAATGTAATGCAAGCTTTTCTAACTTCCCACTATGTACTATGTCATAATTATTAAAACTTATGTACATTATTATTAATTGTGTTAATTTCCTAACTCTCCACTATGTCATAGTTGTTGTAGGACATGCCAATTTAAATATAACCTCCAACCTCTTATGAGGATTCTTATCCTCAAACATCAATGTAGGCTCCAACTTGGTTTCAATGGGGCTTCATTGTCATATGAGGACTCCAATCCTTAAAACTCAATCTAAGTTCCAACCTAGTTGCTCACAAGCTCCAACCTTTCTAAAACATTTCCAAAATATTGTCTTCAGTAGCTGTTCAGAAAAAGGTCATCAAAATTTGCTAAAATTACTATTTTCAGGTCTTCTCTAGGGGTCTCCAGGATCAACTTACAACAAGTTCTCGAGACAAACTTCAAGTATCCAAGAAATCTATCTCCAACTCTGCAGAGGGATGTCCAAAAGGGCTGCTCTAAAAATCCGCCTCAACGTGTCCTCCAATGTCAACTTTAATGTGCATTCCATAATACTCAAGAACTACTTTCAAGATGTCTTCAAGGCTTTCTCAAAAATCACTTCAAGGAACTTGTCCATATACTTATTAAGTTCTGCTCTTAGACTGCTTCAAACAAAGCTTCAATACTGCTACAGTAAGACTCCAAAATGATGTTCAAGAATTCTCCAAAATCTATTCTAAAATCACTTTCAAGAATTATCCAAGATCTGCACCAACGACACTTCGAAAAATTCTTCAAGAATTAATTCAAATTATGGTTTAGGCCTGTTCTAGCAAGCTTTAAGGCTTCCCCAAATAGTTCAACCATCCGCAATAAGAATTTCTCCAAAAGTCTCTTAAAAACATGCTCGTGTGGCCACTTCAAGGTCTAGTCCAAAAGCCTGGTCCAAAGCTGACCCATAAGACTGAGATTGTGTAAACCTTAGCTAGACTAACACCTCACAAATGTATCTGAAATACACACAACAGGGGAGGGACGAAATATATCCTCAGGCGACCAAAGTTTATTCCTTAGTTGTTCGAGGTCTATTCTTTAGTTGTCTGAGTTCTGTTCTGTAGAAACTGTCGAGATCTATTTTTAAACAGTGCCAAAGTCTCCGTTCTAATCAAAGATGAGGTATGCCTCTAACCAATGCTGAATTTGTCCAAACAAGAAGATGAGCATTTTTCCAATGTTCTCCAAACACTTTTCAATATTTGTCACAAGTCTGAATCACTCTCTGTTGTTTTAGCCGAGTTTTCTCTGCTCCTTCTAAGAGTTTTTTTCTTCAGATGAATTCCATTAGAACTCTGACTATTCGTTTTCAGATCCACAAATACAAACTTCTATTTCTTTACTAAATTCGATGCCAAATGTGTGAGACGAGCTGATAATTTATATTGGTCAAACCTCACTTGAACTGTCATGACTTTGAGAGGGCCGAAATGATCTCAAGGTAGGTTGACTCGTTCTAGGCAAAGCCGACCTCTCAAAATCGCATCATGTTGCATTAAATTATGTTGGGGATTTTTCTGGTAAAATCCCAAAAACAATAATAAAAATTTGCACACACAGAGAATGCTCTGTTTCTCTATTGGAATTTTAACACAGCGGAAACATAAAAAAATCCTCAGGAGCGGACACAGTTTTGCACTCCAAAGATTTATGTTCATTAAAAGATTTCAGTTACATATTATGATCTTCCTCTCCCATAGAGGGATTCACCAATTACAATTCACTGTAGTGTGAAAATTACATATACATTTCTCATGCTGCTGCATGGATCCTTTTGCAAAAGAAAATCACTTACGCACTGTTGTGCTTCCCTTCTCTTTCAATTACATTCGCTGCGGCGAGTTTTCCCTTCTGCAAAAACTAACTTAACAAAAACTAACTTAACAAAAACAAACACAGGAGTATATATGGTCTTACTTGCCATACTACCGTAAAAATAAAAAAAAACAATAAAATTAAATGCTTTTACCAACATTTACTTACTCCCTAGAACAAAATTAAAAACTTCACCAAAACTTACCAACCGACAGTAAATTTACATTTATTTTTTTACTGACATAAACGGCGGTAAAGAGACTTTTACTTCACGTCAAATTTATTTTCATCAGGCCTGTACTTCAATCAGTATTCAAATTGACTTTGGAAACTCATCGGGTCTGAGCTTTATCGCATTGCATGCACATATGAAAAATTGTGCATCCTTGGTTTCCCGATTACGAAAATACTGTGGACCCGATAATTTATCAAAAAGAATTAATACCATGGTCGGGTCCGAGTTATCGGCGATTGCACACTTATAAAAAGTTATGCTTCACTTAAAATGCCGATAGCGATATCGGCGATCGCTCATCGCAAACAACAACAAAAACTTTATAATTCCCTCACTGCCATTTCGCCAAAATGTTCATCGCTGAAGTCGCTCATTGCTAGAATCGCAAGCTGCTGCTCTGCTTTAGCCGATGCGCAGTTGGAATTAATTTTCAACACTCCCCTTTAATTTCAACTGCTGGGCATTCAATCATACCCAAACATTTCCTCAAAAATTCAAAGCTTTTTTGATCTAATCAGAATGTCCGCGACCTGTTCCTGAGTGCTGAAATGTTCTAAGGCAATTTCTCCATTGCTCACCAATTCCCTGATGTAATGAAATCTTGTGTCAATGTGTTTCGTTCTCTTATGAAACACTAAATTCTTTGACAATGCAATAGCTGAGCTATTGTCACAAAAAATCACTGTCGTTTTTGCCTGCTCTTGGCCTAAGCTCCTCAACATCCTTCCCATCCACTTTGTTTGGCATGCTGCTGCTGTAGCTGCCACATATTCAGCCTCTGCTATAGACAATGCTACAATGGACTACTTCTTAGAAGCCCATGAAATGGCTCCTGAACCCATGTGAAAAACATAATCAGAAGTGCTTTTCCGGTCATCTATACTTCCAGCCCAATTACTATAAGTGTATTCAACTAAAACTGAACTTTCTGAAACATTATATAAGATGCCAAACCTTTTAGTACCTTTGACATACCTCAGAATTCTTTTCGCTGCTTGCCAATGTGCTTCCTTTGGCCTCTCCATGAATCTAGAAATTAAACTAACAGCAAACATTATATCTGGCCTAGTTGCTGTTAAATACGTGAGGCTGCCAACTATGCTTTTATATAAGCTAGGATCAAAATCCTTGTTGTTGTCCTCTTTGTTGAGTTTTAATCATATTACTGTGGGAGTGATTGCTGCCTTGCACTCATGCATATTAAATCTGCCCAATACTTCATTTACAAATCTCTTTTGAGAGACAAAAATTCCATTTTCGTTTTGATCTACTTCTATTCCTAAGAAGTATCTCAGCAAACCCATGTGAGTCATTTCAAATTCTTCTTTCATGACTGATTTGAAATTTTTGATGAGGTAGTCATCATTACCTGTAAAAATCACATCATCAACATATAACACAACAATTAAAATCTTACCATCATTTTCTTTGATGTAGACAGTGGGTTCTCTCTCACATTTGTCAAACTCATTTTCCAGTAGATAGAAATATATCCTACTGTACCACGCTCTTGGCGCTTGTTTCAGCCCATAAAGAGCTTTCTTCAATCTGCATACTTTGTGTTCTTGGCCTTTTTTCTCATAGCCTAGAGGCTGTTCAATATAGACCTCCTCCTTTAACACTCCATTTAGGAATGCTGAATTCACGTCCATTTGGTAAACTTTCCACTTGTTTTGTGCTGTTATGGACATCACTGCTCTCACGGTTTCCATTCTTGCAACTGGTGCAAAATTTTCCTCATAGTCTCTCCCATACTGCTGCTTGTACCCTTTGACAACCAGCCTTGCTTTGTGTCTTTCAATTTTTCCTTCAGCATTGCACTTGGTCTTATAAACCCATTTAACTCCAATGACATCTTTACCTTTTGGTAGCTCAACCAAATCCCATGTTTTGTTTCTCTCTATGGAATTCATTTCCTCATCCATAGCTTCTCATTTCTTATCTTTAATTGCATCCTCGAAATGAATAGGATCATCAACATGACAAAACAAGGCAAATAAGGAATTCGTTCCTTCATCATAAATA
>APFE030094582.1:23734-40790 GCA_000404065.3 Pinus taeda
GCAACTCCATTTTGCTGTGGGGTGTACCTTGCTGTAAATTGTTTGTGAATTCCATTCTCTCTACAAAATCTTAGGAATTCCTTGGAGATATACTCACCTCCTCTATCAGTTCTCAAGACTTTAATATGCTGCCCACTTTGGTTTTCCACAAGTGCTTTGAAATTTCTGAACTTCTCAAACACTTCACTTTTGTTTTTAAGAAAACAGATCCAAGTCTTTCTTGTAAAATCATCAATAAAAGTTAGGAAATATTGGTTGCCTACTAATGATGTAGCTTGCATTGGTCCACATAAATCTGAGTGGATGATCTCTAAGGGTGCCTTTGCCCTTATGCTTTTACCTGATGGAAAACTTTCTCTATGTTGTTTTCCCAAAATGCAACCTTCACATAGGCTGTCCGGTTTCTCTATCAATGGTAATCCTTTCGCCATTCCTTTTTTGCTTAACAAGTTTAGACCTCCAAAATTGAGATGTCCAAATCTCAAGTGCCACAACCAATTTTCATCCTTTGGCACGCTTTGGAAAGCCTCTTGGGTCACTACTGCAATTTCATTTTTGTTTTTCAAATTTGCCCTTATCCTGAGAGGGAACATCCTGTTCCTTGTCATCTTCACTTCAGCAATGCATCGTTTGCTGGGTGGTATATCCATGATGGTACACACATCATTCACGAAATAAACATTGTAACCCTTTTGAACAAGCTGCCCAATACTCAAGAGGTTACATCTCATTCCGGGGACATAATAGACATCTGCTATGGTTTTCTTTTCTCCTTGCTTTGTAAATATTTTTACCTCCCCTTTTCCCATAACGAAAACTTTGTTATCAGTTCCTAGTGTGACTTCTGATTTCATATTTTTATCTAGGGCAGAAAAGAGGGCTATATTTCCTGTCATATGGTTGCTGCAACCTGAGTCTAAAAACCATATGTCTTCACTATTTGTTTCAACCATATTACAAGCTAACAACACATTAGTTTGGCTGATGTTCTCTCTAGTAACATTTGCATTTTGTCTATTACTCATATGATGCTGCTTCTTCCTACATTCACTGGCATAATGCCCATATTTTTTACAATAATAGCATTGGACATTGGATTTTTCATACCTTTGTTGCTCGAGCATGATGTTGTTCTCTTTGTTGGCTGTTGCCTTGGCCTTGATTCTGATTTGAATTGCTGCCTCTTCCTTGAGCATTTGCTGGACTGTTCCTTCCTCCTCTGTTCTGGCCTCTGCCTCTTCCTCTCTTGTTTCCTCTGCCTTGACCTCTTCCTCTTCCAAAGGACATCTGGGTCTTGAAGGCTTGCTCTAGAGATGAGTTTCCACTCCTACTCAATCTCTGCTCATGTGTTATCAGTGATGCATGTAGCTCATCAACTGAAAAGTTTGAGAGATCCTTTGTCTCTTCAATGGTGGTGAAAATAGCATCAAACTTTGAGGGTAAGACCCTCAATATTTTCTCCACAATCCTCCTTTCTTCAATGGTTTCTCCATGAGTCCTCATCTGTGTGATCAGACCAATTACATGTGTGAAAAATGAGTCAATGTTGTCTGACTCCTTCATGCACAGATTCTCAAAATCTCTCCTCAGCAACTGTAGTTTTGCTGTCACTTTCTCCATGCCTTGATAGGCTGTCTTGAGGGTCTGCCATGCTTCATTGGATGTCTTAGCTGCTGCTAACCTTGGAAACACACTCTGGTCTACTGCTAGATACAACAACACATGGGCTTTTGAATACTTCTTCCTATTGCTCTTCAGCAGATCCTTCTCTGCTGGAGTTAATCTATTAAACTCATTTTCATCTGCTGGTTCTTTAAAACCATCTTCAACTATTTCCCATAAATCTTGAGAGGCAAACAGGGCTGTCATGGTTATTTCCCAATAGTCATAGTTTTTCCCATTAAATTGTCAGAGCTGGGTGTTAAACATATCCATACCACTGCTTGTGCTGGCCATTCCTTGCATCCTTAGTTATGCTTCAATTTCTTGATTGTGTATTTTAAAACAACTGACTGCTTCTTCAGCAACACATAAAAAAAAGCTTTGTGAAATACCTGATTATTTTCTTGACTGAGCCTTCACTCTGCTGGAGAAGATCTACTGCTGGAACAAAAGACTCCTCCCTTCAGCTTCTTTGACACCTTCAAAGAGCATGGACTAGCTCTGATACCACTGTTGGGGATTTTTCTGGTAAAATCCCAAAAACAATAATAAAAATTTGCACACAGAGACAATGCTCTATTTCTCCACTGGAATTTTAACACAGCGGAAACATAAAAAAAATCCTGAGCAGCGGACAGAGTTTTTCACTCCAAAGATTTCTGTTCATTAAAAGATTTCAGTTACAGATTATGATCTTCCTCTCTCACAGAGGGATTCACCAATTATAATTCACTGTAGTGTGAAAATTACATATACATTTCTCACGCTGCTGCATGGATCCTTTTGCAAAAGAAAATCACTTACGCACTGTTGTGTTTCCCTTCTCTTTCAATTACATTCGCTGTGGCATGTTTTCCCTTCTGCAAAAACTAACTTAACAAAAACAAACACAGGAGTATATATGGTCTTACTTGCCATACTTTCGTAAAAAAAAAAAAATAAAAAAAAATAAAATTAAATGCTTTTACCAACATTTACTTGTGCCCATACTCCCGCTGGAACAAAATTAAAAACTTCACCAAAACTTACCAACCCACAACAAATTTGCATTTACTGTTTTACTGACATAAACGGCGGTAAAGAGACTTTTACTTCACATCAAATTTATTTCCAGCAGGCCTGTACTTCAATCAATGTTCAAATTGACTTTGGAAACTCATCGGGTCCGAGCTTTATCGTATTGCATGCACATATGCAAAATTGTGCATCCTTGGTTTCCCGATTGCGAAAATAATGTGAACCCGATAATTTATCAAAAAGAATTAATACCATCGTCGGGTCCGAGTTATCGGCCATTGCACACTTATAAAAAGTTATGCTCCACTTAAAATGCCAATAGCAATACACCGATAGCGATATCGGCGATCGCTCATCGCAAACAACAACAAAAACTTTATAACTCCCTCACTGCCATTTCGCCGAAATGTTCATCAATGAAGTCGCTCATTGCTGGAATCGCAAGCTGCTACTCTACTTTAGCGGATGCGCAGTTGGAATTACTTTTCAACAAATTAAGGGGACTGTGAATTCATAAAATTTGTCCCATCAAATTGAGGGACTTTAGCATCTTTACTGAACATTGTGATTCAAAAATCTTTCTTCTAATTGTTAGGTTGATTTTGGAAAAATTGGTTTTGGTACTCATGGTTGGAAATACGGAAATAAGGAGAGGTGGTAAATTGTTATTTATCTGCAATTTTTTTATTATGTTAGTTAAGTTTTTTATCAAAAACTAAATGAGAACACAAAAAATGGAAAAGAAAATAATGTTATTAATGAGAGTGAATACTCCAATCCTCATTTAAAACAATCTAAACTCCAATCTATACAATAAGGATATCAAGGCTTTAACTTTGAAAGAGGACTTTGAATGAGGACACTAATCCTTCACTATAAGTCCAGGACCTAGTCACTTACAAGGCACCAACCTTGTACAAGGACCCTAATCCTGATGGGCTTCAACCCTGTCAACATATTTCAAGAATGCTTTAGAACTTCTTCAAAAACAATCCTGCAAGGTGGCCTCAATTTTGCTCAAACGATCACTGCAAGATCCGCAAATTACTTCAAATTTACTTCAATAGGTCTTGAAAAGGCTGCTTCAACAACGCTTCAAAAATGTCTTCAACAATGCTCTCTGAATACTCCAACCATGATTCAAAAAATGCTTCAACGTGCTCTCTCAATACTTCAACAATGATTCAAGAAATGCTCCAACATTGGTCTCAACTCAGCTCCAAAGATGGTATCAAGTCTCCACGACAAGTCGACTCCAACAACGCCAAGAGTGCAAGCAAAAGGATGGTTTCAAAGATCTCCAAACTGAAGATAATGTATTCACTAAGTGCGTCCAAAAGTTGCTTTCAACGATGCTGTTAAACAAGTCTAGAATGTACAATGTACTTAGAAAGCCCGAGTTGTAGGCCTTTGTCCTACAGACAGTTGTGGGGGTCCAAGTGGGACATGCGGGTGGCCACCAACATCCTCCTAGATCAATATATCCCACACCTTCATAAAATATTCATAACTTCATGTGTTTCTTTTACTTGATATTTCTTATGGTGATGCATTCTATCTTCTACTCTTCTCCATGACTATAATGGTATCCTTTATTGTGTCATGTTGTAATCTATCTCATGTATAAGTAGTTTGGGATTTTATTGGAACACAACTTCCAAAAAAAATGGGAATCCTATGATTTAAAGTGAAAACATGCTTACACATTAAAAATTTTAGAATGTGCAACCCAAATAAAAGAATAAGCATGAATTTCATTTTCTAGGATAATGGAAATATGAATACATTGTTCAGACCCTTTCTTTTATATTCCAAGAAGTCTCTTATATTTGTATATAATGGGATATTTTATAATTAATTTTTGTATAATGTATTCTTTACTATGTAGTGTCAATATCAGTTGCTTGTGCGTGGGTCTATGAACCATGACTTCCCCCAAGACCTACAATGTGACATATCTAAATTATATGCATTTGTATGTTGAATTACATCAAAGGAGATTCATATGGCTAACATTCCACGATGGCATTAAGAGATAACTTTGATTGTTTGTATGTTTGAGAAAGAACTACCAATGAGTTTCATGGGCTTGCAAGTTCATATTCTAATTCACCTAGTAGATAAGGTTGAATTATTTGGGATCATTTCTTGTCGTTGGATGTTATTCTTAAAAAGGTACATGAAGATATTGAATGGTTTTGTTGGACAAAGGAAAACCAAGGGGTTTATGGAAAAGGGGTATATATCGTATGAGTCTTTCAATTATTCCAGTGAGTACATCAAGCAAATAAAAAGCACACTAGGTGCAACGATTTGGGATGACAAAAGCGATGAATAAAAAAGGGAAGGGGAATGTCTCGAAATGAATTGCAAGAGGTGCACGATAAAGAGTAAGTGTTGGCTTATCATTTGTTAAATTACTACAAAATAAATATTCACACTAAACTTCATATAAATGCATATTTTGATCTCCTATGTACTATATATATGTTGGTTTGATTTCACGAGTGAATTTAGAAATGTAAGCCATCAAAAAATTCATTCAAGTGACACAACCATGGGTCACATTGTACGAAGAGAAGAGAAGGAAATGGGATAGTGATAGGAAATAATTTGAATGGTTGAATGGTAGATGCGTTCCTTATCCTAATCATTTAAAATAAAATATGCCAATGGCATTCCCTAACAGTTGGGTTTCTGATCAATTCAAATACAAATATAGTGCATCTCATCGTTACCTATGTGCTGAAGAGGATGCGCTAAACATAGGGATTAGGTGTAGCAAATCGATAATTATAATATCTTTCTATATAGTTTTTACTTCATATTAGACCTTTTAACTTTAACTTCATATATATATTATATTTGTAATAATGTTCGGGTTATTAGACACATGAGAGTGTGACTTTTTCACTTTTTAATAGGTTCATTTGTTCCCATCTATGTTGGAATATGGACATCATTTTTGTATGGAGGATGCCGATGATGGATGCATGACACAAGATTGGGGAGTGGAAGTCGAGTACGACCAATTTAGTCGTGCTAGCCACCATGATCAAAATCTAATGCATGGGACTTTAGGTTACATTGGAAAGATACAAGAGATCATTCAAGTGGACTTCTATTCTTTTGAATGTGTTATTTTTACGTGCAAGTGGCGAGAATCATTTGATAGAAATAATGCAAAGGAAGTTCGTGACAATGGGCTGATATCTATCAGCTCTACAAAGATGTGGCATGAAGTTAGGGAGCCTTATGTTTTCCCAACACAATGCAACAAGGTGTCTTGGTATTAAGATACGACCCTAGATCAAAACATGTTTTTGAGAACAACAATGTTATCATGCCAAGTGCCCAGGAAGATAATAAAGGTGATGACAATGGAGAATGATATGTATGTGTGTTATTTCATTATTTATATTATTGTTGCATGTCTTTTTCATTACTTTTCCAAGTATTTCCAATTGTTGTTTCGCCCTCTATTGACATCTCTGCTACATGATTGACATATAAATTACATTCACATCATACATAAAATACAATTTTATTTCTTTTATTAAATTAGAAATGTATTGATTAATATGGAAACATAACTTTCAATTAAAAAAAAATTATCGGTGTGCCAAAAACACAGTCATGCACCAACTTTGGTGCTATGTAAAACACAACCGCACCTTATACGATGCACGCATACCTATGACGCACCACTGTAAACTAAAAGGAGGTCTTATGCATCTATAAAATATTGATTAAATATTTTTATGGACCATAAGATTAACAAATGGGCTTACATGGATGCATGAGAGGTTTTAATTGTTTCGTTTTGGATAATGGAGCAACTTTGACTTTTCTTTTCAATGGTGATTATAAATCAAAGTTGAATTAATAAATATTTTATGGCTAGGAATTAAATGACAAATAATATGATGGAAATTAAGAGGCATTTGTTTGACTTTCAAATAGATTTGGTGGTGCATTTTTCATTCCTATTTCGATTATGTAAAACAAATATCTATTTTTATGTATTTATAAGTAAATTATTTAAAGAAAACGTGGCTTTATAAGTTCAGTAGTAATAAGTGATAAAGCTACATAATAAGGTGTTATGTGTGATATATTATTAAAATATATCCTACCCAAAATGATCATTGAAGGTCACAAGCCCAACCCATATACATTATCTCATTGAAATTCACAATCCTAAGCCATATACATGACGTCATCAGCTTGAAGGGCCTCAATTGTATGATACAAAAGTGTCATGAAAGGCACACCTACACTTTTTCATGTTGATTGGTTTGTGAATGATAAGACCCATGAAACCATAATATGATATCTTTTCTTCGTACCACTCACTTCTAATTTCACTCTTATTTTACCATTTGAATTGACAACATTTAACAAAGTATAAACTTTTCACAATTCCATTTATAAAATCCATGGTGCCATGGAAGGTTGTAGCAATGACCTCTGAGATCCATGTAAGACACTTGGAGTGTGTATTGTAGGAAAACAATTAGGTGTGTTGAAAATAGCAACAAGAAATGCTAAATGTAGAAGTGCTAAATTTTAGCACTGCTAGAAATAGAATTTTGGGATACCTTCCTATTTTAGTTAGACCCTAAACTAAAATAGAGAAGTAAACATTCGAATTTGATCTTAGCAGCTATTTGTAAAATAATTAATTAATTCATCTTGAGTTAATTAGCTGTAGAAAATCAAACATGAAGTCTATGTGGGGCCATGCAACAGTTTCTCCATTGATTGAGGAATTTATCCATCAGTTAAAGAGATAAGGATGAGTTGTAATGTTGAGTTGTAATTAGTTGGCTCAGTTAACTAATTCAAGTCCAGTTAGATTAGTCCAAATAGTTTTTGTTGGATACCTATACCAATAGGTTTCATATTTCATGATTGGCAAATTCAAGTGCCAAATATGCTCTGCTTTGCTGCTACAAAGATCCCATATTTTCAAGGAAGACAGGTGTGTACATGCCTTATGCCTATTAAATTTGATGGATGATCCCCAGTCTAATCTGGATCATGCCATGTTTCAATTTTTGTTGTAGAATAGAGGAAGAAATCTGTCCAAACTGTTTAATCTTGGCAGATCAGTAGTTAGGCAGAGAAACTAAGGTTCCCAACTGTTTAATCTGGGGCCTTGGAAGAAAAAAGGGTAGTACTAGATAGGAAATCAAAGGAAAAAGCCAATGGAAAAGAAAAGGCACATAAAGGGTTTTGCAAGTCCAAGTGCACCCTCCAAGAAGAAACAAAAAATGCTAGGCAAAATAGTTGGGTAGGTAGATGGGGGTTGCAGAAGTGGTGTTCCTTCCAAGCTGAACTTTGCTAACCAAATACAAGGAAAACAACACAATGGAGCATGTCTAACTTCCCTTTTTCCCTTTGTTTACCATTCATTACTAACATCCCTTCACAAGATGTGTTTATAAGAGAAATTCAAGGTTTTATGTTGGTCCTCATGGCCTTTAGAAGCCACATTTCTTGTGTAAAGTTCTTTTCATTTTGATCTACTCTTTAAACTAAGTTGTTTCCAAGAAGACTTAGTGATACCACTCTTCATTCACCGTCTCCCTCCATATTGACCTCTAACTTGTATTATTTAGCTCCCTATGTTACCCTTTCCCTACTACTATAACACCATGGTGTATAAACCCTAAGCAATGTATAAATACCCCCTCCTTGGCATTATATCCATATGGTTCATTACTAGGGAATTGAATTAACACCTGGTTAAGCTCAAGAACCCAAGCCTAACCTCTTATCTCCATCAGAACTCATCTACCTAGCCAACTCTCCGTTTTTGCCTAAAAACCCTTGAAAAAACCCTTTTTTCACCCTTATACCCACTCAAAAGCAAAAAATATGCAAAAACCCACTTTATCCGCTTTATCTTAAGTATGGGACCAATTTGTGCATTTATGCGAAAAACCTTATAAAACCCTCTTTGCCTAAGTTTTGAACCAATTCACGATTTTGTGAAAATTTCATTAAAAACCATGATTTCCGCCTTTTCCGAAAGTCATCGACTATGCATAAGTTAACAAAGAAATGCATGGCAAACCATGGAATTTATCAATAGTGCAAAGGGTCCCGCAGGGCATAGATTCCAAGAAAAAGTATATTTAAATACCCACCTGATGATCCTATCGCTCGTGCAGGTTGCTGACCCGATAGCCGTCCGATCGAGCTCTTTCAAATCGACGGTCGTCGTGAATTTCGGAGGGGCCCCGACGTCCGACAGATATCTATCAGACGCTGATGTCATGCGGATCCACGCGTCACCCCCAAAATCCATCGGAGCCCCCTCTGACAGATTCCCCGCCGTATAAGAGGTAGCCCGATATTGCGCCACCTGTCCGCCTCTATCAGCGCCCTCGTACCGCCTGTGTCAGCGCCACGACCGCGCGCCTCGCCCACCACTGGTCCACCTGTTCGCCACCTCAACCGCCCCCGTGGACGGTCTTAGGCCGCCACGTCACCTGATGACGTCATGCTGACGTCATCCAACCCAGACCCACTTGCTGACGTCATGCTGACGTCATTTAAAAAAGGGCGCCAATAAGCCGAAAAAGCCATATTTTGTCAAAATTACGCGTTTTTTGCACTTTTTGGCAAAAACACTTCTACACTCTCTGCATGCATTTTACGACGAGGAACTCACCAACCTGCTCAACACCAACCGGAGAGCTTCAGCGCATGTACCCACCTACTGTTTCGACCCGAGCAATCCTTCTGCCAGGTATTTGTCCGTGAAAACCTCTCTGAAACCTAGTTTTCTCTGTAAATGCTAAAAATTATGTTAAAGTACAGAAAACGCCTAAATTCACCGGAAAAATACTTACACCCAGCTCCCTCTCCGAAAACTGATGGTCGAATTTCACTAGCCGAGCCATTCAAACTTCAATTTCAGTGAAAAACCCGCGTTCTTTGTTCGTGCAGTCGTGAACTAGAACCCATAACTTGCATTCAATCACCAGGAAAGGTCTGTTAGACACTACACTTACCTTCTCAAGGAAAACAAAACAATATTTCAACTGCTGTGGACTTACCCTATTACCTTGCATTTTCAGTTTTCCTTTTCACTCAGACAGTACTCTTCCAGCCCAAGAAAGAACAATTTACTTACCAGTCCGTATCCAAACAACCATGGAGACTCCAGTGGCACCAGTAGCCCTCAATGTTGCTCGCCTAAATGCCCCCCAGAGAGAGCTGGAGTGGCAGGATTTGGCAGACCTAGACTACCAAATCTCAGAGGACTCCTCATCGAAGTGCAAGTTCCACCTTCACCTGCTAAATGAGCTTAAGGCTAGACATAAGGATGGAACAGACATACTAGGAATTTGGGATTCCTTCCTCCCAATATTCAAGCTCCCTCGGGTCAAGCAGTTCCCTGACCTGATTCATCTATGTGCTGTCTGCTATGACCCCATGCAGAGGGCTGTTCTTGACCCTACAGGTGCAGTGGTATTCTACATGACGCCTGAGGCCATCAGAGAAATGCTGCAGTTCAAAACCCAGAAGAAATTGGTCCCCTTGTCCCTAATGGACTTGATCAACCAAGGAGCCAAGATACTAACATATGCACAGATCCTGAAGCTCAACCAATTGTTCATTACAAACTCGGACACAGTGCTGCACCCTCCCATTTTTGATGGCTACCTCAATCAACTGGGTGTAGACCTTGCATACATTATTAGTTCAGTTTTGGGGTACAAGTCACTAGAATTTATTGAGGAAACTGTACTAGTAATGATGACAATGTTTTCCCCTGGCAAGACTCCAATCTGTTATGACTATGCTACATACATTTCAGATAAGATGCATGAGCAGTTCTTGAACTTTTCCAGAGAGAAGGTGTTCAGATACACCTCCTACATTTACCACCTCATCCTGTATTTTCAACATGAGAAGTTCTCCTTTGAGATTAAGAGAACTGATGCAGCAGGCAATCCAAGGTCAGTGGTGTACTGGACCTCGATGTTTCACCTCAGCACCTACTCTCCATATAGATATTATGAGTTCATAGACCTCTTCATCCATCCAGCCATGTCTTTATTTTTAAGCTCACCTCCTCCAAGACTGACTGATGAGATGCAGAGGATTTTGCAGCTATCCAAGGTATACAACATAGGGGATTGGTACTTTTACCAACACTATACTGTAATCAAAATATATGGGTGTGAGTTACGCCCATACAGATTGCCCAAGTATGTGCCTATGAGACTGTTTGCCTTAGAATATTTCAGGCAATTTGGCAATGCTGATATGGTGCACTTTGCAGGCAAGGCTAAGAAGGCACAGCTAAAAGTAAAAAATCAATTGGGTCACCTTGTCCTAAACAAAAGGGAAGGCTGGAAAGAAGCTGACAGGAAACTAGAAGGCCTTGGCCTAAAACAAAGCTTCCTTTGGAAGCCTTATGACCCTAACATGACCATATCCTTAAGAAGGCTGAAATACAAACACTCCAGCTATGAACATGTGAATATGCCCTACTTTGAAAGACATGCCAACCAACCAAAATGGAGAAGGAACAAACTGGAAGAACCAATTACTCAGGAAGAATTGAATGAAAGAGCTAGAAGGCATCTATTGAAAATGGCTGACTTGGAATCTCCTCCACAGGTATCCACTCTGCCAAAACCTCTAGCAGGAGCAGCTCCCTCATCATCTGCAGCACATCAAGTGGCAGTACAAACCACAGGCTAGGGTCAGAGCAAAGGCAAAGAGAAGGATATGGAAGAGCCACAGGCACAACAGGGTCAAGTGCAGCCACCCCAACAGGAACAACAGCAAAAGGACCAACAGGTGCAGGGGGAAGAAACAACAGAGGCCCCAATGGCCACCCAGCAGTAGCCAGCACAGATGGCACCCCCAAGGTAGGACTCGAGAATTGACTCATCAGTCCTCCAAACTCCTCAAAGGGAGGACGTGAGCAGGAAAAGAGAGAGGGAAACGCCCCTAACTGCATCACCAGAGAAGAGGAAAAGATTGAATCCTTTCTTTGAAGAAGAGTTGGCAATGGGGCAGACTTCAGGAACAAGCCTGCCCAGCATGGAGGCCTTAGCCAGCTCTTTACAACAAGAGCAAGACAGGGCAACAGTAGGAGAGGTGAGCTCCTCAGCACGAAGGAGGGGAGGAGAAAAAAGCATTAAGAAGCAATTTAGAGATATAAAGAACAGAAATGAACCAATAAAGCTGCAACTCTATAATCACCTGCTGAACATGTCTCCTACCAACCAGCAAAGGCTCATGTCTGCATTTGATGCACATGAGGGGAAAATGATTATGAGCCACTTTACACCAACAGTGCAGCAACCACAATCAGCTGCAGACTACATCAGGACTAATTTGGAGGTCCTATCAAAAGACATCCACCCAATGGATCAAATAGAGCTCCATAAACATACGGGTGAGATGGTCTAGGCCACATTGGCTGACAAGACCCTGGTCAACTACAGGCTGCAAAATAGCCTGAATAACACTGCTGCACAGCTTGAGCTGGAAAGAGCTTCCTCTCAAGCCAAGGACAATAGGATCAAAGATCTAGAAGAAATTATAATAGAGCTTGGGCATGATCCTAAAGATGTGAAGGTTTTCCAAGAAATCCTGAAGCTAAGGGATGCTGATATGGCAGCATTGAAAAAGATGCTAAAAATCCCACCAACTCTTCACCCACAAACAGAAGAGGTTGCCCAGCAAAGGCAGGAAAAGGATGTAGCTGCTCTATTAATGACACTATACAAAGAGCTCCTCCAAACTCAGGAAAAGCTGCAGGAATCAGAAGCCACATTAGAGGCAGCATTACAACAGAAGGAGGCAGGGCAAACCTCATAGCCACCTCCAGAAACAATAAATCTTGAGGAAATCCCTCAAGCCACTACCCCTCCCAACCAGCAGGTGCAGCAAGCAGCCCCAACCACCTTAGCACCAACAACGGAGCAGGCTGAAAGCCTGGATATGCACAAGATGAGGAACGAAATTTAGGTCTTGGACTCCCAGATGTCTGAGCTGAATCAAGCCAAGGACACTCTGGCAAAAGTAAATGAAAAATATGACAAGTCTAAATAGATGTGGCTGAGAGAGAGAGGGAGGTAAAGACCCTCAAGAAAAGAATAGTTGATCTGGAGAAAGAGCTCACATTAGACAAAGTCACATCAGAGCTCAAGAAGGTCATATGCGGCCATATTGGCCAATGTATCACAGATCAATGGGAATACATTGAGGCCATCCATGAGCAAATAACGCTCATTGGAAGAGCACATAAAGAGACACAACGAGCCATGGAATCTCTAGGCAGTATGCCTGAGATTGCCAATAAAATGATTAATGTTCTGAACTATAGAACAAGTTCCCAGCTCATAAAAATGGGAATTGGAAACAGGACAGAAACCATCTCACTAATCAAAAGGGTCCTGACATTGAGAAGCCTGGTCCAGACCCTCGAGCGAAGAGTCCAAGACATGCAAGCAGACGTCAACAAGTTTCAAAACAAGTTTCTGGCATTACAAAACAGAGGTCTTCCTAGTCTGCTGGAGCCATCAGGAAAATTACTCTCACATGAGAAATATGCCAAGAGAGTAAACACTTTTGCACAAAATAAGATCTCAGAGGTAGCCAGTTCATCAGCAGAGACAGGGCCAATAACAAGGCAGATCCTCTTCAACATGGTAGAAAATTTATTTTTTTTTATGAATGAGATTACACATTTGTTTGATGAGTCTCCTCATTTTTATAAATATACAGAGGCTGATGAGACCATGGGCTCAATTTTGAAGCATCAGTTGCTTACACCAGATGTATGGGAGGAATTGATATGACTACTGTTAAATCAAAGTCAGTAATTGTAATTTTGCTTTTTGAAAATATTTAAATCTTCATACACAGGAAGACAAAGACACATCAGCAGGTATGCAGAAAGAGGTTGAGCCAACTTAGCACAAGTATTCGGCCACCACAGCAGCATCAACAGTCACAGGTGACAGGGCCAAGAAGCTGCAGGAAGACAAAGCTGCACAGAGACGTCATTCAGCAGCTGTATCAAAGCGCTCAACCGACTCCGTGAGCTCCAAAGTTCAAAACTATTCTGACAAGGAGTTAAGAGCCTTTAAAGTTCATTAAAGATTGTAATAACTTCTCATCTACAATCTCTGTACGAGTTAATGAAGATATTTCCCATCTCAGATGACTCAATGCCTCAGATATTTTGTAATAGACTTCTATATATTCCCCCTCGCATTTGTTAGCAGGGTTTGGACATTGGATGTAAGAAATCTTTGATATCTATTCTGCTCCTCTTCTACTGTAAATCTTCAGAGAATTAATACAAAGGATGATGGAATTTCCAAAGCTCTGTGTCTGTTGATGTCTTGTTGGTGTATGGCTGAATGTTGCAGGATTGCTGTGTATCTCATGATTCAATAAGTTTCTCTTGTTACTCTTTGTTATATGTTTGTTATCTCTCATATACCATTCATGTTTCTCATGTTTTAGATATCTAATAGCAAGGAAAAAGAATAGTCTCAGGATTTAATCACAGATTACCCTGAACTCAATCTAAGCTATTATAAATGTTTTCTTCAGTTATGGTAATGAAAGCGTAATTCTTAATTGCTATCTTTCACACTATATCATCACAGTGATCTATTGTTTCAGGAATTCAGGCTTTGCTCCTGAGGAATACGTCCCTTTCTTACATCCCATCTTAGTGAAGGATTCTTAACTACTCTTCACTGGTTGTTTACACTTCATTATCACAATTTACAGTTTGTTTCATGAAATATATAAAGGCCCTGTAATTCCAGTTGCACTAAGTCAGGATCTCAAGAAACCAACAGCCACAGACTCCATTGCCCAATGGATTGATTCACCTGCAGAGAATATTTTAAAACTATCAGAAAGACATCCTCCCAACAAAAACATAAAAAAAACAAACCCTTACTTCATAACTAGCCTAAAATCCCCATAGAACAGAGACAAACTTTAGAGAGAGAGCCCTCTCTGATTACAGCTGGGCTAGAAGCTATAGTCCAAAGATTGGTTTGTAGTTACCCCGGCCGTATTCCCTTGGGAGTCATAGGGAACAACCTGGGTGTTAACATAAATGGTGACTCCGCTGGGGACCTTCAGGATCTAGAGAGTACTGTATGTCTGCTGAAAATTACACTTAAAATTTGAATATCAGCCAAGAAGCCTTCAAAGTTGTCCCTGTACCAACACTTGCAGCCTCAAGGAAGAGCTGATCCAGATATCCTTTATACTCATTTGCAGATACACAGAGGCTTTCAAACTCCTGTCCAGTCCTTGCAATAGAAATCTTTTAGAAAAACTTGAAAGGACTAGCTTGGAAGCTGGCTCCCAAGAAAAACCTTCGGTACACTAGGGCTAATCCTGACCCAAACCCTCCTACTGTCTTTGAAAATCCTAATACAATATCCAAACTCATTAAGAAGCAGCAAGGGCCAGATAATCTTGCTGACCTTAGTCCAGAGACAGTTCACCACAACCCCATTTCCACTCCAATCAAAGTACTTTTCCATTCCACCCCTAATTCCCCTAGTTCTCCATCCACATCTCAAAGCCCTCCACCCACATCTTCTTCCCCCATACATACTCCTTTGACCAACACTCTAAATCCTTCCATACCTGTTACCCCTGTGGTACCCATTGTTCCTTTTATCCCAGTTGTCCTTGTCAATCCCCAAAACCTTGTGAATATGGCTATGAGGTATGCACCTCTGCAATTACCTGCCAATCCTGTGGCTCTACCTTAGGATTACCAGGCCAAAATCTCATATTTTGACTCCACTGGCCCTTACTCTGCTATTCAGCATGCTAAGATAATGCAAGATCATTTTGAAAACTATGAGATAGATGATGAGAGTGTGAGAATGAGAATCTTTGTCCAAAGCTTGATAGGTGATGTTCGAACTTGGTTCAGATCACTTCCTGCAAATACCATCACCACCCCTGATGAGCTTTACCAATCCTTTACAAACAGATGGGAGAAAAAGAAGGATCCCCTACATATACTGGTGAATATGACATGATTAAGAGAGGTCCTCAAGAGACAGTTCTGGAATACTGTGCCAGGTTTAATAATGTATATAATGCAATACCCCAAAACCTAAGACCTCCCCCTAATTTTGCCTTATACAATTTCCCTGATGGATTTGACCCTGATATGGCTTACCAGTTGAAAGAAAGAGCCCCCCAAACCCTTGAAGAAGCTCAGAAGGTTGCTGTCACAGTTGAGGAAAACCTGATTGCTAAGAGGAACATGGCTAGATTAGAAAAGAGAGTTGCCTTTAAAGAGGAACCCTCAGCCTTTGACCAAAAATTAGATGCAATAATTTTTGGTATGAAGAGGTTGCGTGACAGGGTAGAATCTGTGGAAAGGAAACTTCATGGGAAGCATCACCAAACAACTCCAACAGGAATCCAAACTTGAGGAGGAATCAGAACCCTAATATGGGTAAGGCTAATAATGATCCAGAAATAAGACCTCCATTTCAAGAAAACTATGCTGAAACATCCACATCAGAGGAGCAAGTGGATGATACCCATATCCACCTAATGGGTCTTGATGATGTTCACCAAGTCTTCCTAAGTTAGGAAGATCATGAAGAAGAAGACAGTAAATAGTTCCAAACAAAGTCAGGTGAATCATTTGATTTCAAACAAGGCTATGACACCGCTTTCTATGAAGTCCATAAACAATACAAACTAAGAAGTAGGACTATAAATATAACACAGCCTGAAAAAACCAAGGATAGACTGCAGCCCAAGACTGCCATAGTAACAAAACCAATGAGTACAACTGATTCACTCACAAAGGAAGTAACTATTGAAGAAGTTACTAAACAAACACAGAATCCACAAGCTACATCATCTATACTTCCCAATCTAAGCAAAAGGCCTCAAGAGCCGAATGAAAAAAACAAGCCCCAAGATCAAGAAGAAACTTTGCCAAATAAGGAAAAGGTGGTCACCCACAACATTAAGGTCCAGTTGGAAAAACCCTTTGACTTGGAGGCTGAAATCGACAAATTAAAAATAGCCATTCCTCTTGCAGAGCTAGCCAAACATGATATCTATAAACAACAGATTGAGAAGTCCCTTCAACTAACTCAAAACAAAGACAATGTAAATGTATCGGATGACACCCCTGAATTACTGTTTGGTCCAGAGGTTGATGGGAAAAAAACAGGCACAGGGATATTACCATTTTATGTTAGCTTGCATATCCATGACAAGATATTATACAACGCAATGTTTGACTCCGGGGCATCTCATAACCTGATGCCAAAATCTGTCATGGAAAGGCTGAATTTAGATATTACTAGGCCATACAAGGACC
>APFE030094582.1:43944-70858 GCA_000404065.3 Pinus taeda
CCATTGCTTTCTTTAGCAAAGCTCTTAGAGATGCACCCCTCAAGTACCAGATCATGGAAAAACAAGCATATGCTTTGGTTAAAGCTATTAAGGACTTTAGGATCTACATCCTATACTCCCATGTAATAGCCTATGTACCTAGCCCAATTGTTAAAGATATACTTACTCAAGAGAACTTAGAGGGTAGAAGAGGAAAATGGATTGCAAACATTCTAGAATTTGATATTGAAATAAAACCTACAAAACTTATAAAAGGACAGGGCTTGGCCAAATTAATGTCTCAAACAAATTTCCAAGCCCTGGACATCAACCAATTGGACAGTGAACCGGAGCTGGCGACTCCAAAGATCAATGTAGCCTTTGAACAATCCCCCTGGTATTCTGATATTTGTTATGTGTTACAAAACCTGTGTGCTCCCCCACGGCTGTCCAGAACTAAATGTAGGTTCTTAAAAATGAAAGCTTTGAAATTTTGTGTCATGAAAGAAAATCTGTTTTGGAAAAACCATGAGGGCATCTTATTAAATTGTCTGATTGAAAATGAAGCTAATAAGATCATGGAAGAATTTCATGCAGGTGACTATGGTGGGCATTTGTATTGGAAGTCCACTGTGGATAAAATACTTAGAGCTGGATACTATTGGCCTACTCTTTTCTCTGATGTCAAGAAATTCACTACTGCATGTCATAAATGCCAAGTGTTTGAAGGAAAGAAACAATTACTGCCACTACCTCTAAGGCCTATTGCAACAGAAAGACCATTTCAGCAATGGGGTCTAGATTTCATTGGAGAAATCAATCCCTCATCTTTAGGCCAACATAGATGGATTCTGACAGCAACAGACTACTTCACAAAATGGATTGAGGCAATCCCATGCAGATCTAAAAAGATGGTCAGCTTCTGTCACAAATTCCACATAATTTTGGGCCATTCTACTGCATATTATCCCCAAGGAAATGGTCTGGTAGAATCATCAAACAAAAGCCTGGTAAATATGATAAAGAAGGTGTTGGAAGAGAACAAAAATAATTGGCACAAGAAACTTGTCAATGCCCTATGGGCAGATAAATTAACAACCAAAAGATCAATTGGGGTCAGCCCATATGAGTTAGTCTATGGGTTAGAAGCCAAATTTCCTTCATCACTAGGGATCCCTGTTATGAAGCTACTCCAAGAAAGTCAAGCTGAGCCTAATGATATGCAAAGGAGGGTGAATCAGATTATATGCTTGCAGCAAACCAGGGACCAAGTTTATAACAGAGTTCAAATCTTACAAGAAAAGCTCAAGAAGGCTTTTGACAGAAAGACCAAGGCTGAGGATTTTAACATAGGTGACAAAGTTCTCAAGTGGGATTCAAGGAGAGAAAACAAAGGAAAGCATGGAAAGTTTGATTCCCTTTGGAGAGGACCATTCCTAATCCAAGCAGTACAAGGAAACAACACCTACTTCCTTAAAAATCGTGATGAAACTGATTTGGACGAAGGTCCTGTCAATGGCAGGATGCTGAAGCACTATTTTGACTACCTTCCATGAATGCAGTATGGCTGCCCTTGTACATAATTTTCTATATATATTGTTTTCTATAAGTATGTGAATAAATTAATCTCAAGAATCTTGCAGATGCAAGAAAAAACTGGACTGCAATAGGTATTATAAATAGGTCAGTTTGCATTTTGAGGGTTCAAAGGATGAAAAATCTCCAAGTTTTGAAAGCAGCAGCCAAAGGGCCAAGGCATACTGACCTGCTGTTCTTGGTCTTTCAAGAAGAAAAACCATCCCCATGTGGAGCCACTGTTGGACACCTATACCAATAGGTTTCATATTTCATGATTGGCAAATTCAAGTGCCAAATATGCTCTGCTTTGCTGCTACAAAGATCCCATATTTTCAAGGAAAGACAAGGTGTGTACATGCCTTCATGCCTATTAAAGTTTTGATGGATGATCCCACAGTCTAATCTGGATCATGCCATGTTTCAATTTTTGTTGTAGAATAGAGGAAGAAATCTGTCCAAACTGTTTAATCCTGGCAGATCAGTAGTTAGGCAGAGAAACTAAGGTTCCCAACTGCTTAATCTGGGGCCTTGGAAGAAATAAGGGTAGTACTAGATAGGAAATCAAACGAAAAAGCCAATGGAAAAGAAAAGGCACATAAAGGGTTTTGCAAGTCCAAGTGCACCCTCCAAGAAGAAACAAAAAATGCTAGGCAAAATAGTTGGGTAGGTAGATGGTGGTTGCAGAAGTGGTGTTCCTTCCAAGCTGAAATTTGCTAACCAAATACAAGGAAAACAACACAATGGCGCATGTCTAACTTCCCTTTTTCCCTTTGTTTACCACTCATTACTAACATCCCTTCACAAGATGTGTTTATAAGAGAAATTCAAGGTTTTATGTTGGTCCTCATGGCCTTTAGAAGCCACATTTCTTGTGTAAAGTTCTTTTCATTTTGATCTACTCTTTAAACTAAGTTGTTTCCAAGAAGACTTAGTGATACCACTCTTCATTCACTGTCTCCCTCCATATTGACCTCTAACTTGTATTATTTAGCTCCCTATGTTACCCTTTCCCTACTACTATAACACCATGGTGTATAAACCCTAAGCAATGTATAAATACCCCCTCCTTGGCATTATAGCCCTATGGTTCATTACTAGGGAATTGAATTAACACCTGGTTAAGCTGAAGAACCCAAGCCTAGCCTCTTATCTCCATCAGAACTCATCTACCTATCCAACTCTCCATTTTTGCCTAAAAACCCTTGAAAAAACCCTTTTTTCACCCTTATACCCACTCAAAAGCAAAAAATATGCAAAAACCCACTTTATCCGCTTTATCCTAAGTATGGGACCAATTTGCACGTTTATGCGAAAAACCTTATAAAACCCTCTTTGCCTAAGTTTTGAACTAATTCGCGATTTTGTGAAAATTTCATTAAAAACCATGATTTCCGCCTTTTGCTAAAGTCATCGACTATGCATAAGTTAACAAAGAAATGCATGGCAAACCATGAAATTTATCAATAGTGCAAAGGGTCCTGCCGGGCGCAGATTCCAAGAAAAAGTATATTTAAATACCCACCTGATGACCGTATCACCTGTGCAGGTTGCTAACCCGATAGCCGTCCGATCGAGCTCTTTCAAATCGATGGTCGTAGTGAATTTCGGAGGGGCCCCGATGTCCGACAGATATCGTCCGATATGTGTCAGACGTTGATGTCATGCGGATCCACGCGTCGCCCCCAAAATCCATCGGAGCCCCCTCTAACAGATTCCCCGCCGTATAAGAGGTAGCCCGATATTGCACCACCTGTCCGCCTCTGTCAGCGCCCTCGTACCACCTGTGTCAGCGCCACGACCGCGCGCCTCGCCCACCACTAGTCCACCTGTTCGCCACCTCACCGCCCCCATGGACCGGTCTTAGGCCGCCATGTCACCTGATGACGTCATGCTGACGTCATCCAACCCGGACCCACTTGCTGACGTCATTTAAAAAAGGGCGCCAATAAGCCGAAAAAGCCATATTTTTTCAAAATTACGCGTTTTTTTCACTTTTTGGCAAAAACACTTATGCACTCTCTGCATGCGTTTTATGACGAGGAACTCACCAACCTGCTCAAAACGAACCGGAGAGCTTCAGCGCGCGTACCCACCTACTGTTCCGACCCGAGCAATCCTTCTGCTAGGTATTTGTCCGTGAAAACCTCTCTGAAACCTGGTTTTCTCTGTAAATGCTAAAAATTAAGTTAAAGTACAGAAAACACCTAAATTCACCGGAAAAATACTTACACCCAGCTCCCTCTCGGAAAACTGATGGTCGAATTTCACTAGCTGAGCCATTCAAACTGCAATTTCAGTGAAAAACCTGCGTTCTTTGTTCGCGCAGTCGTGAACTAGAACCCATAACCTGCATTCAATCACCAAGAAAGGTCTGTTAGACACTACACTTACCTTCTCAAGGAAAACAAAACAGTATTTCAACTGTTGTGGACTTACCCTATTACCTTACATTTTCAGTTTTCCTTTTCGCTCAGACAATGCTCTTTCGGCCCAAGAAACAGTAATTTACTTACCAGTCAGTATCCAAACAACCATGGAGACTCCAGTGGCACCAGTAGCCCTCAATGTTGCTCCCCTAAATGCCCCTCAGAGAGAGCTGGAGTGGCAGGATTTGGCAGACCTAAACTACCAAATCTCAGAGGACTCCTCATCGAAGTGCAAGTTCCACCTTCACCTGCTAAATGAGCTTAAGGCTAGACATAAGGATGGAACAGACATACTAGGAATTTGGGATTCCTTCCTCCCAATATTCAAGCTCCCTCAGGTCAACCAGTTCCCTGACCTGATTCATCTATGTGCTGTCTGCTATGACCCCATGCAGAGGGTTTGGGCTTACCCCAACGTCAGTGGTATTCTACATGAACCCTAAGCCATCAGAGAAATGCTGCGTCAAGACCCAGAACAAATTGGTCTCCTTGTCCTATGACTTGATCAACAAGAGCCAAGATATACAGATGCAAAGATCCTGAAGCTCAACCAATTGTCATTACAAACTCTGACACAGTGCTGCACTCCCATTTTTGATGGCTACCTCAATCAACTGGTGTAGACCTGCATACATGATTAGTTCAGTTTGGGTACAAGCACTGGAATTTATTGAGGAAACTGTACTAGTAATGATGACAATGTTTTCCCCTGGCAAGACTCCAATCTGTTATGACTATGCTACATACATTTCAGATAAGATGCATGAGCAGTTCTGGAACTTGTCCAGAGAGAAGGTGTTCAGATACACCTCCTACATTTACCACCTCATCCTGTATTACCAACATGAGAAGTTCTCCTTTGAGATAAAGAGAACTGATGCAACAGGAAATCCAAGGTCAGTGGTGTACTGGACCTCGGTGTTTCACCTCATCACCTACTCTCCATATACATATTATGAGCTCATAGACCTCTTCATCCATCCAGCCATGTCTTTATTTTTAAGCTCACCTCCTCCAAGACTGACTGATGAGATGCAGAGGATTCTGCTGCTATCCAAGGTATACAGCATAGGGGATTGGTACTTTTACCAACACTATACTGTAATCAGAATATATGGGTGTGAGTTACGCCCATACAGATTGCCTAAGTATGTGCCTATGAGACAGTTTGCCTTAGAATATTTCAGGCAATTTGGCAATGCTGATATGGTGCACTTTGCAGGCAAGGGCAAGAAGGCACAACTAAAAGTAAAAAATCAATTGGGCCACCTTGTCTTGAACAAAAGGGAAGGCTGGAAAGAAGTTAACAGGAAACTAGAAAGCCTTGGCCTAAAACACAACTTCCTTTGGAAGCCTTATGACCCTAATATGACCATATCCTTAAGAAGGCTAAAATACAAGCTCTCTAGCTATGAACATGTGAGCATGCCCTACATTGAAAGACATGCCAACCAACCAAAATGGAGAAGGAACACACTGGAAGAATCAATTACTCAGGAAGAATTGAATGAAAGAGCTAGAAGGCATCTATTGAAAATGGCTGACTTGGAATCTCCTCCACAGGTATCCACTCTGCCAAAACCTCTAGTAGGAGCAGCTGCCTCATCATGTACAGCACATCAAGTGGCAGTACAAACGATAGGCCAGGCTTAGAGCAAAGGCAAAGAGAAGGATATGGAAGAGCCACAGGCACAACAGGGTCATGTGAAGCCACCCCAATAGGAACAACAGCAAAAGGACCAACAGGTGCAGGGGGAAGAAACAACAGAGGCCCCAATGGCCACCCAGCAGCAGCCAGCACAGATGGCACCCCCAAGGCAGGACTCGAGAATTGACTCATCAGTCCTCCAAACCCCTCAAAGGGAGGACGTGAGCAGGAAAAGAGACAGGGAAACGCCCCTAACTGCATCACCATAGAAGAGGCAAAGATTGAATCCTTTCTCTGAAGAAGAGTTGCCAATGGGGCAGACTTCAAGAACAGGCCTGCCCAGCATGGAGGCCTCAGCCAGCTCTTTACAACAAGAGCAAGATAGGGCAACAGTAGGAGAGGTGAGCTCCTCAGCACGAAGGAGGGGACGAGAAAAAAGCATTAAGCAACAATTTAGAGATATAAAGAACAGAAATGAACCAATAAAGCTGCAATTCTACAATCAGTTGCTGAACATGGCTCCTACCAACCAACAAAGGCTCATGTATGCATTTGATGCACATGAGGGGAAAATGATCATGAGCCACTTTACACCAACAGTGCAGCAACCACAATCAGTTGTAGACTACATCAGGACCAATTTGGAGGTCCTATCAAAATACATCCACCCAATGGATCAAATAGAGCTCCATAAAAGGACGGGTGACATGGTCTATGCCACATTGTCTGACAAGACCCTAGTCAACTACAGGCTGCAGAATAGCCTGAATAACACTGCTGCACAGCTTGAGCTGGAAAGAGCTTCCTTTCAAGCCAAGGACAATAGGATCAAAGCTCTAGAAGAAATTATAATAGAGCTTGGGCATGATCCTAAAGATGTGAAGGCTATCTAAGAAATCCTGAAGCTAAGGGATGCTGATATGGCAGCATTGAAAAAGATTCTAAAAATCCCACCAACTCTTCACCCACAAACAGAAGAGGTTGCCCAGCAAAGTCAGGAAAAGGATGCAGCTGCTCTATTAATGACACTATACAAAGATCTCCTCCAAACTCAGGAAAATCTGCAGGAATCAGAGGCCACATTAGAGGTAGCATTACAGCAGAAGGAGGCAGGGCAAACCTCACAGCCACCTCCAGAAACAATAAATCTTGAGGAAATCCCTCAAGCCACTACCCCTCCGAGCCAGCAAGTGCAGCAAGCAGCCCCAACCACCTCAGCACCAACAACGGAGCAGGCTGAAAGCCTGGATATGCAAAAGCTGAGGAATGAAATTAAGGTCTTGGAGTCCCATATGTCTGAGCTGAATCAAGCCAAGGACACTCTAGCAAAAGTAAATGAAAAATATGACAAGTCTAAACAGAATGTGGCTGAGAGAGAGAGGGAGGTAAAGACCCTCAAGAAAAGAATAGCTAATCTGGAGAAAGAGCTCACATTAGACAAAGTCACATCAGAGCTCAAGAAGGTCATATGGGGCCATATTGGCCAATGTATCACAGATCAATGGGAATACATTGAGGCCATCCATGAGCAAATAACGCTCATTGGAAGGGCACATAAAGAGACACAACGAGCCAGGGAATCTCTAGGCAGTATGCCTGAGATTGCCAATAAAATGATTAATGTGCTGAACTATAGAACAAGTTCCCAGCTCATAAAAATGGGAATTGAAAACAGGACAGAAACCATCTCACTAATCAAAAGGGTCCTGACATTGAGAAGCCTGGTCCAGACCCTCGAGCGAAGAGTCCAGGACATGCAAGCAGACGTCAACAAGTTTCAAAACAGGTTTCTGGCATTGCAAAACAGAGTCTGCCTAGTCTGCTGGAGCCATCAGGAAAATTGCTCTCACATGAGAAATATGCCAAGAGAGTAAACACTTTCGCACAAAATCAGATCTCAGAGGCAGCCAGTTCATCAGCAGAGACAGGGCCAATAACACGGCAGATCCTCTTCAACAGGGTAGATTTTTTTTTTTATATTATGAATGAGATTACACATTTGTTTGATGAGCCTCCTCATTTTTATAAATATACAGAGGCTGATGAGACCATGGGGTCAATTTTGAAGCATCAGTTGCCTACACCAGATGTATGGGACGAATTGATACGACTACTGTTAAATCAAAGTCAGTAATTGTAATTTTGCTTTTTGAAAATATTTAAATCTTCATACACAGGAAGACAAAGACACATCAGCAGGTATGTAGAAAGAGGCTGAGCCAACTCAGCAGAAGTATTCGGCCACCACAGCAGCATCAGAAGTCACAGGTGACAGGGCCAAGAAGCTACAGGAAGACAAAGCTGCACAGACACGTCATTCAGCAGTTGTATCAAAGCGCTCAACCGATTCCGTGAGCTCCAAAGGTCAAAACTGTTCTGACAAGGAGTTAAGAGCCTTTAAATTTCATTAAAGATTGTAATAACTTCTCATCTGCAATCTCTATACGAGTTAATGAAGATATTTCCCATCTCAGATGACTCAATGCCTGAGATATTTTGTAATAGACTTCTATATATTCCCCCTCGCATTTGTTAGCAGGGGTTGGACATTGGATGTAAGAAATCTTTGATATCTATTCTGCTCCTCTTCTACTGTAAATCTTCAGAGAATTAATACAAAGGATGATGGAATTTCAAAAGCTCTGTGTCTCTTGATGTCTTGCTAGTGTATGGCTGAATGTTGTAGGATTCCTGCGTATCTCATGATTCAATAAGTTTCTCTTGTTACTCTTTGTTATATGTTTGTTATCTCTCATATATCATTCATGTTTCTCATGTTTTAGATATCTAATAGCAAGGAAAAAGAATAGTCTCAGGATTTAATCACATATTACCCTGAACTCAATCTAAGCTATTATAAATGATTTCTTCAGTTATGGTAATGAAAGTGTAATTCTTAATTGCTACCTTTCACACTATATCATCACAGTGATCTATTGTTTCAGGAATTCAAGTTTTGCTCCTGAGGAATACGTCCCTTTCTTACATCCTTGCTTAGTGAAGGATTCTTAACTGCTCTTCACTGGTTGTTTACACTTCATTATCACAATTTACAGTTTCTTTCATGAAATATATAAAGGCCCTATAATTCCAGCTGCACCAAGTCAAGATCTCAAGAAACCAACAACCACAGACTCCATTGCCCAATGGATTGATTCACCTGCAGAGAACATTTTAAAACTATCAGAAAGACATCCTCCCAAGCAAAACATAAAACAAACAAACCCTTACTTCATAACTAGCCTAAAATCCCCATAGAACAGAGACAAACTTTACAGAGAGAGCCCTCTCTGATTACAGCTGGGCTAGAAGCTGTAGTCCAAAGATTGGTTAGTGGTTACCCCGGCCGTATTCCCTTGGGAGTCATAGGGAACAACCTGGGTGTTAACAATTTTTTGAATTAATTGTAAGTTTAGTTAGTTAATGCATGTAGGAATGTAATTGTTGCACTTCAAATAACTAAATAATCTGTCATAAATAACTCGTGCATGTTTAGACAGAGAACCAGTTGAGATCGGATGGAGGGACAATGTACTATTAGTTGCAAGGATATTCCATTGTGAATATCTCTTTCATGCAGAGGGAATTCATTCCTTGGAGATTGCATAGTTACTTCTTCAGTTTAGTGAGTGTGTGATGAGGCCAATCACACAGGTGGCATCATTGGACCCCAAAAAAAACTGCACAAGGAAATAGGAGGCTTGGAGGGTTGAGGAAAGGCATATCATGCATCTACTCAGTCTGTGAACTGTATTGTTTGATTGTAGAGATATAAGGGTACCTTGAGAGCTGATTCTTTTTGTAATCTGAACATATTTCCACTTGTATGATAATACAAAGATTGGGGTTTTAGGCTGAGGCTTTCCTCGAGTTATTCTTCTGTGTTCATGTGTGATTCAATTCTCATTCTTATTTATATGTGTTTTAATTGATCTTTCTCATATTCGATTAAGCTTCCGCAAAGTTTGTTGTAGAACTATATCTTGTATTGTGCTTTAGTATATTGCATAATCTATTGATCTACAGTGGGAATTTATACATGGTATTAGAGAAAAGGTGATCAAAGTGAAGAAAAATATACAATAAGAGAGAATTTCGAAGTTTGAGGTTCCTAAATATAGAAATCGAGTTCTTATCACATCTCGTTTTCACCAATGGCATTCAACGGTTTAAGACTCGAGTATGCCCTTGATGGAAGCTTGAATTATATAGCCTGGAAGGATCACATGGAAGAAATATTAGAGGATAACGGTTTAAAGGACTTCATTGATCAAGAAGTCCCCAAGCCGACTGATGCTACATAATTGGCAGAATGGAAGAAATGTGTGGCTAGAGGAAGGAGAATCCTTCTCGAGGGAGTTTGAAACCATATAGTCTTGAGTCTCCATGGGAAGGAGACACTTTTTTTGAGGTGGAGAACATCAAAAGATCCATATCAGAACAACAGTGATCAGAGGAAGTTGGCACTGAAAGACAACCTTTAGAAAATCAAGTGTGAAAGGGGTGACACAATCTCTACATATCTAAACAACCTCACCAACTGCAGGGACGAGCTTGGAAGTGTAGGGATCATAATAGCCAATGATGACATGGTGAGTCATACACTCCTTGGTATTCCTAGGACCTAGAATAGCTACCAAGATAAGACCTGGAATAGCTACCAAGATTCAGTTAATGGAAGAGAAAAACTGCTAGATTGGGAATGATTTTGGTCAGATTTGATGCAAGAGGAGATACGAAGAAGCACCAAAGGAAAATCTAGTGCTTGAGGAAAATCTAGCCTTAGCAAGTAAGGCAAGGAAGGGGAAAGGGAAGGCATACCATTGTAAATCTAGTTCTTCCCATGGTGGGAAGAAGTTTGACAAATCAAAAGTGTGATGCTTTCATTGTCATGAAGTGGGTCATTATGCTACAAATTGTCCACAGAAGAAATCCAAGAAGGGATCCTCGAACGGTTTTGATGGTGAGGCACTAGCCTCCTAGTTTGAGTTGTATTTCTCTCTTATCACATGCATGGTTTCATCCATGGTGGGATGTGTGTGGTAGCTAGACAGTGGAGCTTCATTCCACATGTCAGGTGACAAGAATATTTTTAGTACCTTGGAGGAGAAGTATCTCGAGATGTGGATTGAGATGGGCGATGATGGAAAGTGCCATGTTTTAGGTGAAGGTACATTGTGTTTTAGAGGGAACATGGAGCCCCCCCCACCCAAATTGATGTAAAGTATGTAACAGGTCCGAAGAAGAATCTTGTGTCTGTTGCTATGGTAGAAGATAAAAGCTGTGATGTAGAATTTATTAAAGGAAAGGTATTCCTGAGTCATAATGGTAGTAGACAGACCAAGCGAATCAAGATTCGAGTAAAGAATCTCTACAAGATGGAGGTAGATGACTATGCTGCATTGAGTTCCAAAACTGAGATGGTATAGAGCTAAGATGTTGGCGAGCTATGGCATAAAAGACTGGGCCACTTGCACCATGGAGCCTTGAAGATCATGCAGCAAATTTCTACTAGACTTCCCGAGGGAAAACTGGAGTAGACAATACATACAAAGGTTGTCTTGGGTAAGTATGTGAAATCTTCCTTTCTAGATCGAGACAACAGAGTTGGAGCAATCCAGGAGTGAGTTCACTCAGATTTTTGTGGACCTTTCTATACAGCCTTCACTGCTAAACAAAGGTATTATGTTATTTTTATTGATGATTTTTCTCATAGATGCTAGATCTACTTTATGCAAAAGAAGTATCAGACGTTCTTGAGGTTTTGTGAGTTTAAAGCCTTGAGAGAGAAAGAATATGGAAAGAAAATAAAAGCCTTGCATAGTGACAATGGTGGAGAGTATGTCTCCTAATAGTTTAAGGAATTCTTCACTATAGAAGGAATTAAACGAGAGTTGATGACACCCCATAATCCACAGCAGAATGGGATGGCCGAAAGGAATAACAAATCAATTGTTAGAGAATCTCAGGTGATTTTGCATGACCAAAGCCTACCACTGCATTTGTGGGTTGAGGCATGCAATACAACAATATACTTGCAGAACAGAAGCCCACGCCGTATACTGGGAATGAAGACGCCTATGGAGGCCTTTTCTGGGAAGCGACCAGATGTGATTCACTTTTGAATCTTTGGATCATCAGTTTGCTGTCATGTGATCAAAGATGCCTAGAAGAAGCTAGATCCAACAACTAGGTTGGGAATACTTGTGGGGTACACGGATACACCCCACAACTATTTGGTGTACTTGCCTACCAGTTAGAGGACAGTGGTATGCAGGGATCTGAAGTTTGACAAGCAGAAAGTCATGCGATTATCACTTGAGAGAGAGCTCAAGTTGCATGTAGAGGAGGAAGGAGGAGGAGCTTCAGATTGATGCGGAGTAGCTGCATGCAGAGGATATGGGAGTGTAGACATCCAGTCATGTTGAGACTTCTAGGGATGGGTGGAAATGGTTAAGGGAAGCTGATAGGTTGATGCTAGATGCACGAGAGAATGTGGGACAACCATATTCTCAGCGTAGAAAAAGGAGGTCACCTAAGCAGTACATTGGGTACATGGCCCTGGTTGGGGAGTGTGTAGACTCCGATCCTTCTTCATTTGAGGAGGCAGTGCAATTAGCAGTCTGAGTTGATGCAATCGTAGAGGAGTACAACTCTATCATTCGGAACAATGTGTGGGATGTTGTCCCAAGACCTCAGGGCAATTCATTTGTGAGTTCCAGATGGATTTACAAGGTAAAGTAGGCAACTGATGGTAGTGTGGAGAAACATAAGGCAAGGTTTGTTGCTTAAGGTTTCTTATAGGTGGAGGGGATTGACTACGATGAGACCTTTGCTCCTGTAGCAAGGTACTCATCTTTTAGATCAATGTTGGAAATATCAACTTAGATGGGTTGGAAGATCCATTAGATGGATGTGAAGACAACATTCCTCAATGGGAAGATTGAGGAGGAGGTGTACGTTGAGCAGCGAGAGGGTTTCGAGACCTTCGACCGTGAGTCACATGTGTGCCGACTCAAGAGGGCTTTGTATGGGCTGAAGCAAGCACCCCATGCTTGGTAGACCAAGGTCGAAAACTATTTCACTTGGTTGGGCTTCACCAAGAGTGAAGCAGATGCAAACCTTTACCACATCATGGTAGAAGGTAAGCCATTAATCATTGTTTTTTATGTCGATGATCTGATTTTGACAGGCGATGATCAACTGATCCAGTCTTACAAGGAGGACCTTGCAAGAGAGTTCAAAATGAAAGACATGGGTCTTATGCACTACTTTCTAGGCATGGAGGTGTGGCAGAAACATGGTGAAATATTTGTGTTTCAAGGTAAGTATGCTAATGAGATGCTCATGTGCTTTCACATGGAGAAGTGCAAGCCCATGCTGTCTCCTCTAGTTTGGAACTGGAGGAAGGCGGATGCTACTTCAGGTGAGGTAGTAGCTGCTACTGTTTGTCAGCATTTGGTGGGTTCACTTATGTATCTCGTGAACACATGACCCGACTTATGCTTTACGATGAACCAACTGAGTCAAGCTATGGTTTAGCCTACCAAGTTGTTTTGGAAGGCAATGACGCATGTGCTGAGATACCTCAGAGGCACGTATCAGTTCAGATTATGGTATAGATGGATAGAGGGAGTGAAGCTTCAGGGCTTCACAGATGCAGATTGGGCAGGGAGTCCATCAGACTAGAAGAGAAATTTTGGAGGAATCTTCAACCTTGGTTCAGCTGCAGTTTCCTAGTATAGTAGGAAATAGAGGTCAATTTCACTTAGTTCAGTAGAGGTTGAATACATGGTTGCTAGTCAGGTTGCATGTGAGGCCATTTGGATGTAGAAGATTTTAGTGGGATTGTTTGGTCAGGCGATGGATCCAACTATGATCTACTTTGATAACCAGAGTTGTATCAAACTCTCGAAGAACCCAGTTTTTTAGGACAGTTCCAAGCATATCTTGTATCACCATCTTCGAGGCTGTGTGGTTAAGAGGATCATGTTATTGCTGTATGTTTTGACCAAGCAACACGATGTAGATATTTTGAAGAAGGCATTGTCAAAATGCAACTTTTAATTCCACAGAGACAAGATTGGGATTACTGATAATCCCTTTCTTGTTGAGAGGGAGTGTTGAAAATAGCAACAAGAAATGCTGAATGTAGAAGTGCTAAATTTAACACTGCTATAAATAGCATTTCGGGATACCTTACTATTTTAGTTAGTCCCTCATCTAAAATAGAGAAGTAAAAAATCGAATTTGATCTTAGTAGTGGTTTGTAAAATAATTAATTAACTCATCTCAAGTTAATTAGTTGTAGAAAATCAAACATGAAGTCTATGTCAGGACATGCAACAGTTTGTCCATTGGTTGAGGAATTTATCCATCAGTTAAAGAGATAAAGATGAGTTCTGATATTGAACTATAATTGGTTCGCTCAGTTAACTGAGTTAAGTCTAGTTAGATTAGTTCAAACAATTTGTTGAATTAATTGTGAGTTCAGTTAGTTAATGCATGCATGCACGTAATTGCTGGACTTCAGATAACTAGATATTCTCTCATAAATAACTCATGCATGTCAGTTCAGACAACAACCCAGTTGAGATCAGATGGAGGGACAATGTACTATTAGTTGTAGGAATATTCCATTGTGGATATCTCTTGCATGTAGAAGGAATTCATTCCATAGTTACTTCTTCAGTTTAGTGAGTGTGTGAAGAGGCCAATCACACAGGTGGCATCATTTGACCCCAAGAAAAGCTGCGCAAGGAAATAGGAGGCTTGGAGGGCTCAGGAAAGGCATATCTTATGTCTACTTAGTCTGTGAGTTGTATTGTTTGATTGTAGAGAGAGCAGGATAACTTGAGAGCTGATTCTTTTTGTAATCTGAACATATTTCCACTTGTATGATAATACAGAGATTAAGGTTTTAGGCTGAGGATTTCCCTGGGTTATTCTTATGTGTTCATGTGTGATTGAATTCTTGTTCTTAGTTATAAGTGTTCTATTTGATCTTGCTCATATTCGATTAAGCTTCCACAAAGTTTGTTGTAGAAATAGATCTTGTATTTTGCTTTAGTATATTGCATAATCTATTGATCTATAGTGGGAATTTCTACAAGGTGTTCTCCCTCTCTCTAGTCTCCCATGGTCAGAACATAATGTATGGGTCTATTATTTTCTTTTGCTCTTGTTGCTACTCTCTCTTCTCATGTCTCTACCACATGATTGACATATAAAATACATCACCCTCATACATTAAATACATTTTCTTTTTATTAAATGAAAAATATATTTATTAATATGGAAACATAACTTTCAACTAAAAGAAAAATCATCAGTGTGCCAAAAACAAATTCATGCACAAAATCGAGTGCACTGTCAAACACAATCGCATCATAGTGAGTGCATACATATCTATTACACACCATTGTTGGTAGCAATGTGTCACACTTATGCAAGAGTGGGCTCGTATAAGGTTTTCGCACCAGGAAGGAACGTTCACGTTATCTAATGCATTAATATATAGATATATTTTTAAATATTATTTAGGTAGTGTGTTGGGTAATATGATAGCGGAGTGTGATAAGAACATACCAAGTGCACCACATTTGTGATGGTGATTAAGAGGCATTTGTTTGAGTTTCAAATAGACTTGGTGATGCATTTGTTTTTCTGTTTAGATTATGTAAAATAAATATCTATTTTTAATGTATTTGTAACTAAATTATTTAAAGTAGACATGTCTTTATCATTGTGAACATGATGTAATATTAGCTAGAATAAATGTGGAAAACATGAATTTTTGTGAATATCTCATGATAATTTAATTTGTATTATTTAAATCATATCTATTATTAAAAAGGGTTCACTTTAAACCAATACCATAGCAAATAAAGAACCAAAATAGCATCAAAACGTTATATCTTTCTTATTAGAAAAACGTTCACTTGCCTCTTTAAGGGAGAACTTCCAATAGAGCAAGCCCTTAGGTAACTTGATCAGAAACCTTATTTTACATTTGTTTACCCTCATCTTTAGAGAGAGAAAATTTTAATTTAAATTGGTAAGAATTCCCATAAATATTAAATTATAATTGTTTGAAAATCTCATAACTTTAGTAATAAAATAAATTTATAAAAATATATTTTTTTGAGTTGTATTAAATCTAAATTAATTATGCTCATAGGCGCTCTACAACTTGGCATGGGTGAGATGTTGTCACATAATGTTACATTTAAAAATAGTAAAATAATAATTGAAATTAACAAATTAAAAATAGTACTAAGAAAAGAAATTAATGTCAGCTATAATTTAAATACTGCAATTTACATCTTAATGTTATATAACTTTATATATAGATATAATGTAAGGGAAAGTAAACAAAAAATAATAATTTAGATTTTGTTATCATGAAGAAATTATATGAGTAAAAAAATATAATTTACTTTTTACTACAAGGAAAAATTTAATTTTTTCATATGACAAGAAATAATATTATTGCTAATACATTATGTGTAATTCATTTTTTGTTCCATTTACATGTGATATTTAAAACAAAAAAATATTTTTTTGACAACCATAAGTAAAATATTTCAATGTTCATATTAAATAACATAATGTTATAGATACTTTATATAGCGAAAAATAAGCTAATTTAAATTGAAGATATTTTCACTTTAGTGAAAAAGATTGACAAAATTCTTATTCCATTAGTAGTTAATTTCTAATTCGATGTATGAGGGATATTTGTAAAATTTTCAATGTTTAATATGAATTTGATATGTAATATGAATTTAGAAAATATTAATATTAAAAATAATTAAATGTATACACAAAAAAATATGAGGGGGCATATTTTAACATCTTAATATAGAGAAAGTGAATTATAAATAAATTATTTCAATGTAAACTGCATATATTTTAATATACCAACTGCCTAGATTCACCAAGCTTAGAGGGATCAAATACATTTTCACTTCAAATACATTTTCACTTAAAAAAATGTTTGCATCTCAAGAGATCTGATCCCTCTCAGCACTTGGTAGATCCAGAGTTAAGATGGATCTAGGTTGCACGTTGTAAAAAGATTCTGAATTAAGTTTTTAAAATTTAACAATAGATTAATTTTATAAACCACTATTGAATTATTTAAATTGTATTTTTGAATAATTTATTATTAATAATATTTTATATTAAAAATTGAATGAGTTACACAGTTTTGTTTTTTTATGGAATAACTAAATTATTTTACGTTTAATTATTTTATGGTTGTGAGGCTTGAAATATTTTACTAATTAAGTGAGATTTAATAATAATGAAATATCTAAGCAATATAAAAATATTTATCATAATTTTACAATCATAGTTTCAAAAATACTAAACTTTGTAATTTATAAAAATATCTTTTCATGTTTTATAAAGTATGTTGTTTTACATGTAATTTCATATATAAAAGTTTGATACAAATTCACCAATACATAATCTATAATAAACATTATTTCATAAAAATAAACATCTTGAAGATAATTATCTAACAAAAATAAACACCATCTAATATAGACACTCAAATTCACTACCATCATCTAATTATATAAAGTTTTAGTATGAGATATAAATGTCATTAGCTAGCACACAAATCTAATAATCTAACAAGACATCATCCTCATGATCACATCTAATGAAAAACAAAGATTTTAATTTGACATCATCACCACACACATCCTCAAATTAAAATAAATCTCATGTCAAATACTATCATGTACACACTTATCTACAAGCACATTGAATAAACATATCTAACATGAACTCACAATATACACATCGAAACTAACATATAAGTTAAGTACATAAACATGAACAATAAAAATACAATATATCATATATCACACACAGATAATATATATATATATATATATATATATATATATATATATTATATATAATATATATATATATATATATATATATATATATATAATATATCAACTACATCATGATTTCAAATAAGTGCAATCAAATATCTAATACAACAGATGTAGTAGTGCCTGTGGCTTGGTCTTTAGTAGAAGACGATGGATGATCAACTATTGCCTGATTAGGTACATCTGTCGAACTCATCTGAGGTGGAGGACTAAGAGGTGTATTATCTATAGTATAAGGACATGGCTCACCTGTGGGAGAAGATCATTGATCTGATTTGTCAAGAGAAACATATGACACATCCTATAGCTGTAGAATCTCGACATCATTAGGTGTCTAACAAGTAGGTATACTACCAAAAGGATCACTGCCACCCTAAAAACATGATCTGATGGGGTATCACAACTAGAAGCATCATCATCACCATCTGTGATGCAGGTAAGTTCCCTCTATGGAGAGAGACAACCCCTCTAGCCCCAGAGTGGGTTTAGTCATAACAAGACAAAGACAATAGCTAAATCCTTAAATAGTTATCATTGAAGAGGCCTACCTTATACCGGTGTTTGATGAAGTCTTCGTCACGTTGATTCAACTATCGCTATCTTATCCTTAATGAATGTTTCACCTGAAACAAGATATGAAAACAACACTACACATAATAGAGCACAACAATGAACTATCTACTTATAGAGTCAAGGAACCAGAAGCTATCAACATACATTTCATACATGATATAGGAAATAACCATTGATTGTATTAATCTAAACAAAAGTAAAGCTTACAACCACGCTTTGACATCGCAAGCTTCCTTGAAGGGTCTAATCAGTGTGTCTTCATAAGCATTCTCTCTCAAAGGTCTCCCAGAAAGAGTGATGAATCTCTCTCTCACCCAAAAGCACAAGTATGAAACTAAGGTGATCATAACAAGGATTCCTTCTTACAAAACCATTTTGCACTCTCAATCCACAAATTGAAAGGAAATCCAAACTGTAGGCTATCAATCCAACAAGCTATAAACTAGCACACGAAAAACTCAACTAGCACTCACTGATCATAGTCATGGAGGATGTTTTGATAAGAGGAGGAGCCTCCATAAATGAGGGGAGAGGAAGCTCATCTTCAAGGGAGGTTACTCAAGAGGAAAAACCACCATCTCAAATGAGGAGAGGCGAACTTATTTGACCCAATAACCAACTCAATAATGACCTAGAAGTATTTTGTTTGAACTAATTCGCCATATCTGAGACGTTGCAAATCAAACACTGAGACTTAGAGATGACATCACAAGGCATTAGTGCATTCAGGCCTATCGTCATGGGCAGGATACTCATGAACTACGATGATCCCTAAAATCTGACCGTCGCGAAGAACAAATGTACTCTTGCGATGGTGTCGTGAGGTTCTCATTCACTCTGGGCCATCGTCACAGGCAAGATATTGATGTACTGCAACGATCTTGAACAATAGGTAGAAAGGGTCAACTTCAAGATTAATGAGCATGGTTAATCTTCTTGAGTGATATGGAAGATGTGGACACATATTTTGATGTATGACATAGAGTATATGTCATTCAGGGACTGACTCTACCCAGGATCACGGGATGTAGGGTCGATGACAAAATACTATGTAATAGATGCCCCCTAAAGCATGAAGGCCAAGAGAGTGGGAGGGGTGAAATACTTTATGAAACCATAACTGAATCGAAAAACCATCTCGGAGAACCTGCAGATGCAAGTATAACTGATATCTTTGATAGTGAAAGAAGTACATGTAGTTGCGGTATGGGAACAACCATCCAAAAGACAAATAGAACTGGTCTATGGTATGGACGCAACCATCTAGTCGGAAAGACCATATGAAAACATAGGTATGGTCGCAGCTATCCAGAAAGACTTAGGTTTGGTCGCAACCATTCAATCAAAAGAGTAATGTATAAATAATCCATGAAAGTTGGACTTGTGTAATCTAAGCCCTGGGTCTTGAATCCCGACCTATCCATCTTACAATTTCTAATATGTGAATAAATGTGTTGAAGTCAAGCATACTAGAAAATCACTTGATTACCGACCAATGATGTGAATTGTTAACAAGTGCGAGAGAGAGCAACAGTAATGTTAATGGTTCTCAAGGTACTACTAGTACAATCCATAAAGTGTGAAGAATGATCTAAAGTCGAACACTTGTGAAATAACTCGATCAAAGACCAATAATGAAAGCCTATTGTCAAATGTGAAGAAACTTCCATTGAGGTATGAAAACTCCAACGTACCCAAAAGGTGTCTTTAGATCACTTCCTAGATAATGAGTTGATGTGAACAGGAAGTGACCTGTTGTAGGAGGGACATAATGTTTCCCACATCAATGACGTGAGACAGAGGAACAAGATGAAGATGGATGAAATAGAGAATCAGAGGAGGATGTTAGGGTGAAAACTGCAGAAGGATTAAGCTCTTGAACATATCAGCGACACAACTCCAGAATGTGGTAGCATTTTGGTACCAAGGGATCGAAGGTCATGTGGAGACAACAGGGATTGAATGGAATGAGGAAAAATGAAGAACCCAAACCCCAGAAGGCCAATAACAAAGTGAGGATATCCCAAACCTGGCAAGAAGCAACAAAGTGTCAATGTTCAAGAGCAACAAGCTGACCTAGGTAATCAATAGAATATTTGCAATTTTTTCCCCCATCATTGCTAACGAGTACCCCAATTATTTTTGAAACACAAGCTTGAAAGGGATAATGTATTCTTGCAATATAATTTTGTCCTTCGGACAAATCCAACCCACTAAAATTTTAATGAGCCCTAGGTAGGAGAAGCTTGGGCCTCATCATGGCGATGAGTCTAATGTCATCAGGGTTTAACGAGTCTGACATAGGTAAAACTCAGAGTATTTTTCATATTTAGAGAGTCTGAAAAAGACACGAAAAAGAAAATTCCAAATGGTCCCTTTTCGTATGTTTGTGTCTCTTGAGCCCAAAAAGGTAGAAAACTATACTTGAGAGAATTTCTTGACTATTTCAGTCAAGGAATACTTTTCGTAAATATTGCCTTGGCCGAAAAAGTAAAAGACTTACTAGGGACATAACGTTTCGTAACCATTAATGAGCTCGAAATGACAAGGTCTTGGTAATATTTTCACGTTTCAAGAGTCAGAAAAGATCCTAAAGTTGACTCGGAAAGGATTTTTTCAATATTCATTGAGTATATAATTCACGCATCGATCATCTCCAGTGCTCAAAACACCTGCTGCTACACAAGAAAATGCAAGAATAAGATCTGTCTCGCAAAAACACACATATAGGCCAAAACCCTAAGGATAGCCCTAAACTTTTGAAAAAAGGTCATAAAAGAGGCACTATGGTAAAAAACCAATTTACTTGTGTTTTTTACTGTGGTAAAAACTTCAAACATTGCGTACCTCATGAAACTTGGCAATCGATTCTAGTAGGCTCAGTGGTCCATTATCTTCCTCGCTTCTTCCAAGTAAATGTCCTATCCTTACCTTTGTTTTTATGCAAAAATTAGATGCAATTTCATGTTTTAAACCGATGTTTAGAGGAATTTTTTGGATAAGCATTCTGCCTCGGTCATTGCAAGTTTCCTCCTCGTGGTTGCGATGACTGAGAAATTTACATGGGTTAAAAATGAGATTGTCATAGGAAAGTGATGTACACCTGCGATGACCTGAAAGTTTGTGAACTATGCAAATTGGCCCATTGCAGTTGTTTTAAGAATAGTTGCGACAAGCGTCAAAACCCAAAAATATTCATTTATAATCAGTTTTAAAAGGTGAAAATGGTTGGATGGCATTTAACAAAGGGACATTTGTGCATGCAGGGATAAAAAATGGTGTTCCTATGGCAAGAACGTACCCATGACAATGATGATGTGATGGGCATGGCAGATCCTCAGTGTCTGAACATCTTGCGAAACTGTGGGTTGTTATAATTCTTCCTAACACCACTTTGAGAGCACAAATTGATCTCTTAGAGTAATTGATCCAGGCATGGAATCCAAATGAAGGAAAATTCATAATCCACGGGAAAGAAATTGAGTTTTATGCCATGGATATCTACTTTTTGACTGGGTTGTCAAGGAGAGGAGAGATGCCTTGTATAGTGGGAACTCAGGTTACTGGATACTCTATGGACACACTTATCACAAGGTTGTGCCCCTTAGGAGCATAGAAATCATCAACAAGTGGAAAGCTACAAATTGTCACTGTTAATGATTTGTCACTATGGGTGTCGTTGTTTAACATTACCAGAGTAGCTAGCTCTCAAGCTCAGCATGAGGCGACCAAGACTCAATTATGGTTAGCCGAAGACTACTTGAACCCTACCATGTTTAACTGGGCCGAGGGCATGTCTCTCAATATAAAGAGACAATTGACCAAGTGCCATTGGGGTGAGACGAAATAGTTCAGCTATGGTTCAATCTTGATACCACTCATGCTAGAATGAGTATCAATCCTCTAGAGACAGGACATGACAGTGTGATGGCCAGGACCACGATAGACATAGATTACTAGTTGGGCTCTCGTGATGGCGCGAGGAGGCGGTGGCCAACCTGTATCATGGGGTCCAGAATTTGTTGAATGGATGAACCATCAACAAGTCATAGTTGAGGTTTGACCGTACGCTAGGATGGAATTCATGGGCGATCCATACATGCTACTTCTTCTTGGTGAATAGTGGGACGAGAGAGGTAAAATACTTAGTTTAACTAACAAACATTTTGTAATATTTGTGGTTTCTAGATTTTAAGTATACATGCCCTAATTATTATGTTCAATTCTTTGTAGATGTTGGACGTGAGAGACCAGTAGGTCTCACTCCTACTACCTAGAGGGTTGCAATTGAGATTGACTTACCACCTCCGGGTGGAGATGTTGAGGAGGAGATAGCCTGTAACTTAGAGGGCTTGACTGAGGGGATCCTAGACTACAGAGGATTCGAGGATATTCCCAGCCAGTACTAGTGACACACCACGGGTGTGTCGAGCAAGATACATTGGCTTCTTTGAAGTGTGGTCCGAGCAGTAGTCTACTATAGAGAGCATAATGCATAGTAGACTTCTAGGTTTCCTTTCTGCAGATTTTTGAGAGACATGTGTCTCATAATGTAACTAAACACATATATTTTTTGGATATATATATATATATATATATATATATATATATATATATATATATAATATATATATATATCTATATATATATAATAATATATTATATATATATTTGAGTGCCACGGTGCGCAACACATGATATAGATCTATCTATGTTTTACTGTATCTCCTTATTATGTCTGAATGCTTACTTATGATTTTTATAAATTGCACAAATGTCTATCAAATACTTGGTTCGCCAATGCATCAGTTAATTTATTTAGAATTCTAGGAATGTGTCGATATGTGATATAATAAAAATTCCTTTCTAATAAGCGAACCCATAAATACAACCTTAAAATTTGAGGATTTCTGACAGAATAACGCCCGTTAAGTTGAAGAACAACAAGTTGGGAGTCTAGATTCATAATCAATGCACAAATATTGAGGTCAACAACCTTAGCCAGTAATTCGATGACGGTGCTATGTTCAGTGACATTATTTGTGGTACACCCTAGACAAATGCGTTGAAGATCCACTATCTCACCGTGAGGATCATAGATAACCCATGCCATGGAGGAAAGATTCTGGGTACTACGATAGGCACCATTAGTGAAATTGATATAAGGTGCAATAAACATCCACATAAGAACTAAGAAGGACACAATAAGTGGCAAATGCTTACAGACCAAGCCAAACATGTACAAAATGAAAAACACACTTATGTACACAGTAATGCACGAAAGACTCATGAATAGTATTTCTTAAGATAAAGCCCATTCCAGGGCTTATCCAAAAGGTTACCTTCCTAATCATTTAGCTCATAAGCCCCTTTTTTCAATACTCGTTTGATGATATAGGGTCCATGCCACATGGGTTCAAATTTTCCTGCCCCTAGCTTGTCATTAGCTTGATCATGCAACAGGACTAAATCTCCATCCATGAAGGAACGTGGGTTGACTGTTTGATCAAAGTTAGTTTTGAATCTCTTCTTTTGTGATTCAATAGCCGAAGAAGCAAGTCAACGAGTCTCGTCAAGACATTCTAGATAAAGAAGGCGTTCTTCCACTAGAGTAGTATTCAGGAGCAGTTCGACAGCTAATTTTAGAGAAGGGATTATGCATTCAATCGTGAGTGTGGCTTCCAGACCATATACAAGTTGAAATGGTGTGAATCTAGTCACATATTTAATTGAGGTAAAGTAGGCCCATAGTGTGGGTAATAAGGTGTCGAACTATCATGACGCAAGCCTAAATGGGTTGTCAACTCAATCATCATATAACCATGGAAATGGGAACTATGATCAGTGACTATAGTCTGAGGGACTCCGAACTGGGTAATCACATGATTGAATAGGAATTGCATATTTGTCTTACTATCGTTAGACAATGTAGGGATCGCTTCGGCCCATTTCGTAAAATAATTGATGGCAATGATGATATATCCATACCCCCTGGCTGAGCGAGGGTTACAGGTCATAAAATCAATGGCCCATTTAGTAAGAGGGCCTATAGTAATGACATGATGCAAAAGAGAAGGTGGTGCATGCATCTTCTGCTGGTAAATTTGGCATGCATGACAGGAACGAACAACAAGAATGCAATCCTTAAAAACGGAGGGCCGAAAGTAACCAGAACGAAGGATTTTTTGGGTAGTATCATAACTAGACATATGACTGCCACACGTGCCAGAGTGGCAGTCATTCAAGACTCTTTTAGCTTCCTCGAAAGTTAGACGATGACGGAGAACAAAATCAACGCCAAGGCGGTATAAAGTGTCCCCAACAATATGATAAGGCTAAGAATGGTGACGAATGCATCCTAAGCATCCTTAGACAAATTAGGATGGAAGGAAGATGTCTAGAGGTAGACAATAATGTCACTGTACCAGGGATCAAGAGTACTGATCAAGAAAAGTGTGTCATCCAGAATGTGGTCCTCTATCTGAGAGGGAGCGGAAGCAGACGGTAATGAGAAAATCAACTCAATGAAGACAGTGACCTTTTAGACTTGGCAGTGGTAAACTCCAAATCGAACTCTTCAAGGATAACAATCCATTTCAGGTACTTGGCCCCGAAAAATTGGTGTGACAAAATGTATGTCTTCGGGTTGCAATCTGAAATCACGGTCATCGTACACAACAAAATATAATGATGAAAGCGTTGGATAGAGCTTGGATAGCTGCAAAGGTGAGCTTCTCGACATAAGCATAATGAGTCTTAGTATCAAGAAGGTTGCAGCTAATATAATAGATAATGTGGTCGGAACCATCATCGTCGTCTTGAACCAAAACCATACCAATTGTACTATTAGTAGTAGCTAGATAAAGCGAATAGTCATGATGATAGTTGGGTGGATGCACTGGAGGAGCAGAAACAAGGAGTGCCTTGAGTTGCTCGAATGACCTTTGGGTGATGTCATCTCAAATAAATGGAGTGTCACGCTTAAGGAGACGCATGTAACCTTTAGAAATCTCGGCGTAGTTAGGGATAAAATGACTTAGGAAATTGGATTTTCCCTGCAAACTCTGTAAATGATGCAAAGAAGCAGGAGGCGGGAGATTCAATATAGCTTCAACCTTGAGGGGATCGAGATGAATGCCCTCTTTAGAAACGAAAAACCCAAGGAGTCTGTCGGATTCGATGCAGAGAAACACTTATGCAGATTAAGAAGAATACGGTAATGTCTACAATGAAGCAAAATCTGGCAGAGGTGGTTCGGATGGTTAGAGCGTTTAGTTGAATGAGTCGAAAGATTATATAGATATGGCTAAACAATGTGATGGATGTCATGAACAGCATAGGACATAGCTCGCTGGAAAGTGGCACCGACATTTTTCAGGGCGAAAGGGAGTTTTTTGTAAGAAAAAGTACCCCACAGGTAGATGAAGGCAGTTTTGTGTTGATTGGTAGGTGAAATATTGATCTGGTTGTAACTAGAAAGCCATCCATAAAAGAGAATATCTCACTCCCAGCACAATTGTTTATAAGCTGGTCAATAAAGGGAGTAGGATAGTTATCCTTCGGACACACCCAACTGATGTCACAAATCAACACAAACCCTAACAGTGCCCTACTTTTTCGTCACAGGGACAATGTTAGATGTCCAGTCTATCAGTGGGATATGATAAATAAACCCTGCATTGAGAAGTTTGTCATCTTCTCCTTTGATGGTTGTGGCTTTTCTTCGGTGCACGGGGTGTAAACGTTGTTGAACTAGCTTTGCACCGGGGTACCTAGGGATCTCGTGTACCACAATAATTGGATCAATGTCGGGCATTTCTTCGTATGAGCATGCAAACATGTCATGGAACTCATGGAAAAGGTCGGTGTAAAGTTGGATCTCCTATGGAGAACAAGTAACTCCAATGTGAATATTTTCAACAATCCCTGGTTTAACAGATATGTCGATGAGTATGGTTTGCGTAATATTCCCCATATTTTCTTGAGAGAAAACCTCATGAGTTAGGATAGGCATCTAAAGCAGCTGAGAAGGAATACAGGAAGCAAACTTACTTAGATAGGTAGTCATGGCCCCATGACTTGGGCGAAATGAGGAAGGATGGTGATGATTGAACCAAGGAAGATCCTCAAAAGAAAAAGTCTCAAGAATTTCTTTATCAAAAGGAAATGTCTCTTGTAATAGATCTAGAGAAATAATGTCTCCAAGCCAAGGGGATTGCACATACGCGTCGAGAGATCAGCTCAAAGGAGAAAAGTCGAATGATGAAACCAAAGCTAAAACAATTTCAACATAGTTGAGCTCAGCAAGGCTCAATGGCATAACCTCACCCCATGAATCTACCTCATCGACGGGGGGAATCACCCAAGGATTAGGATTTATGGAATTCATATTAACAAAGGTGACATTGGAGAGGTGGGAGTGAAAAAACACCCATAAGGGCACGATCTTTGAAAACTCCAACACCCACACTCTCATAGGGAATACTGGTATGCTCAACAAATGGAAAATTGCCATTCAAGGAAGAGGAAGTGAAGAAAGACAACTGATCAACCGTGACTATTTTCCCTTTATGAGGAAAAATAAGTACATGAAATAACGACAAATTCGCGGCATGCATAGCATATGTCCAACTTCGCCCCAACAAAAGGTATTAAGTCAAATTAGCATCAACAACTTTGACTTTGACATCATCTGTCTTCCCTTCAAGGGTGATAGGAAAGCGCGAGAGAATACAAAATGGACAAGAATGTCTTCCATCAAAGGCTTCCAAAGCATTAGGAGATTGACTCGAAGA
>APFE030094585.1:1994-119454 GCA_000404065.3 Pinus taeda
GAAGGGTGGCAAACTACTTCCCATTCAAGGAGATTCGAAGCCAAACCATCCTCACTTAACATAGATTCAGTTGGTGAACGAGTTGGAGAGAACTTTCGGAGGTTGATTGGTTAAAAACTTTGCCCAAATAGGTTGCCGCGATTGCGACTCTGGGACAGAGCGCTAATAGCGCACCCTCTTTGGAGGATTTTCCCCATTGGCGCAGGAAGAACACAGTGAACCTGCGCTAATGTAAAAAGGGCTATTTTTATGGGCAAGCTACAGGAGATGTCTTCAGGGCATGTGAAGCTCATATTCAGAGGGGAATGATGCAAGTGGTTTCAAGTCTTGTCACTTCTCACAAGTCCCGGAATGCGTCCTCCAAGGTGCAGGAGAGGGGTAATAGGGACAGTGACAAACGGTGACAAATTACTGTGTAACACTAAGAGGGAGTGTTAGTTTATGTATCACTATATGTGTTCTAGCCATGAAATTTTATGGAGAGGCTAGAATACATGAGATCTACAAAACCCAGAAATCGTTTATGGAAATTCCACATAGAGATGCATTAATTAGATTATTAACCAGTTTTTTAATATTTTCTAAGTCTAGACTTAGGGAATATGGTTAATTTATTAAAATTAATTAAGTCAAGGTGTGAATCATCTAGAAACTCACAGGGATTGTTTCCAAGGTGATCCTAGTGATTGTTTAAGTTTTAATTTTGGTTGTTGGTTCTCCAATAATGGATTATAAGAGGAAGTTGATGGGCACTTCAAGAAGACACACAAGAAGTTCAATTTCCTTGGCAGATTGATTTCTAGAGAGCAACAACAGTTTCCATAGAGCTAGAGATCGAAATAGAGTCAGTGAGGGGTAGGGACAATGAGGTTGGAGGAAGTTTTCTACATCCAGCGAGTGCATTTATAGAGAGGAAGAAGTACCACAGTGAGGCTGACATAAGGGTTGTGTAGAAGCCTCTAGAGTATAGTTTGATTTACTTGGAGAGAAGCCAAGTTTCAGTTTCTAGAGGCCAGGAAATGGTTCCAGAAGGTCAGAGAGATATTTTATTAGCCAGTGGCAGAAAGGATGGATGTAGGAGCAGCTGATTTAGGCTGAGTGTGGCAGATACTACGCTAGGGTGGTGCAGGATAGCGCAGAGGCAATTTGGACGACTCAATTGGAGCTAATATTAGAGCCCAAATTTGCCTATGGGGTGAAGAAAATTCCTCACTAGAATTTTTCCCGTATTTTTCTTCATAGGATTGCCAGATTCAACATCTAGATTATTGTACTCAAAATTTCTCACTGTTGCATAATAATAAAAAGTCTCAGCTACTGCACTAGTTTTCCCAAGATGGGTTTTTCTAGGGACATTTTTCCAAAAATAACGGTGTCATTTTTATGTGTGTGTTCTAGTATTTTCTCTATTTCCAGTGCTATTTTATTTCCGTAGTTTTATTTGTGAAGGTCTATTGTGTTTAATTCGATGTTTCCGTAGCAATAAAATGAATAATTAATTTATCAATTAGAAGGAATAATATCAGTTGCTGCAATAGGATTTTAGATTTGAAAATTTCACACCATCTAGGAGAAAAAATTTCTCTTATATATACTACCCACAGGTGGTGGATAACATCTAGCTCCAACTGGGACATGAGCTCTCGAGGAAAGTACACGAAGCTACTCGGATGGGAGGTCATGAGAACATCAACAATCTCTTGGTACCATAGACCCATTACTTGCACATATCAAGACCAAGTACACGGGGCAACATATTTTTGTGGTGTCTAATGATCACCCATGCTTAATATTAGGCTGCAAAAATCAACAGGAAAGTAAATATATGCAAATTTAATCTGAATGCAACTAATATACCATGAGAAATATCATATGATATTAGTTCTAATGAGAAACTTGACATTCAATGCATCTTGCCCTAACATGCATATAAGAAGGCTAATATTAAGTGTAATCATAAAGCCAGTGCAACCAACATATAATCATATCGCTATACATATGCCTGCCAATATGATTAATCATGAAACAAAACCCAAAGCGAATGCGAACATAATCAAATGGAGGGTGAAGTGCGTGGGAGGTGGGAAGACATGATCTCCATTCAGGGTAAAAGGAAGCCCTAGGAGAAATAGAATAGGTCAATCTAGAAGTGTGCGGCTTTCCATCTAAGAAAACAATGGATGAATGAAAGATCACTCTCAAGAACTCCCTATCACAACCATTGCTTACAATATTATGCTTTATAGATGCCACAAGGTGGTGATGAGAGGGGAACGAAGGGTGGGGGAAGGAAGGAGTGCAACAAATAGGTTGCTCACAATGATGGTCACATTGGAGAGGGAAGGTTGTGGAGTGATCTTAATCTTGAGGGTGTGTCAAAGGAGATAAAGTATATTCAATGAGGGGTTCTTCCTTGACACCATACTCAAAAGTGGGAAAGGGCCCGTGATCTCTTGAGATCATTTGAAAAGGGGCAAGGGAATCACTTGTGGAAGACTTCGGGTGAAGAACAAGAGGAAAAGGAAAAGGGGAGGGTGAATTATTATATTCAATGGATTTTTCCTCCTTAAAATCATAATCTAAAAGGCCCAATTAATTTCCTTAGTATCGAAGATTGGGTCTCCCCTAAAAGGAGAGTTGATTACTTCCAATTGCCCCTTTTCATGCAAGGGAAAATAATAATTCTCCTTCCCAAGCATATCAATGGATATGTCATCATAAATAATGCTTGAGAGAAAGGGAAGACCATTCCCAGCTTCGTCCTCCTAGTCGGTGACGTAAATGGGAGCACAATCAAATTGAGGACCTGTTGCACAATATTTGTCAAAGTTCCAAGGACGTAGAGGTACCAAATTTTTGAACAAGGATCAGATCACCTATTAGCAGTCCATGTCATTTGTAAACCCCATTTTGCAAGTTATATGATGTAAATGATCCTTGTAGGACCTTAAGTATATGTAACAACCTAGGTAAGCCTATGATTTTGGCGATGAATTTCATCCTGGGAGGTTTTTTAACCTCACTAATTATCTATGTTTCTTAACACAGCTAATCAAAAGAGCTTTTTCCCTCCACGTTAAAACCCCAAAGCTAGGGTGAAATTTATTGTCGAAATCTTAGGTGAGTCCTAGTGTTTTAGCCACGTCTAATGTAAAAGTGGTTTGGGAATAATTTAAGCTGGTTCGCTTAATTATTTTATTACAAATCACTTGGTCTACTAGATTGCATCGTAGATGGGTTGTGTGTCTTAAGGGTCTAAGACAAATGTATATTCCCCCTTTGAGGGTTGTAGATGTAAAATATTATGTATTAAAGGGTGGCAAAATATTAAATCCCCTCATGTGTAAATTAATTAATTTCTCTGACAAAATAAAATTAAATCCTAAGAGAGAATTAATTAATTAGAGTCAAAATTAAGTTGTTTTACGAAAATTAATTCTCCAAGTGGAAAAATTCGTGGGTCTTAAAGAAATCAAGTTTTAAAGATCTTCCACCAAGATAATATTGTATATTTCAAGAAAATTTGGACCCTTTGACCTTGGTGGTTAAGTCAAAGTCAAATTGTTTAGGAAATTAGCTCAAAATAATTATTTTTGAGTTAATAAAAATAGAATTAAATGATAAATTCGAAAATTCCTCAAAAATAAAAAATCAAGGGCCAAGATTAAAAGATCTTGAAGTGTTAATCAACGACCAAAATTATTTTGAGAAGGATCAAAGAAAGTAGCCATTATTTTTCCAGTTGGAGGATTTCTCTATAAATTAGAGAGTTAGTTGAGTCTCTAGTCATCTTGATCTCTAGCTAGAATATTGTTGCTAAAGCATTTATGTAAATAGTTGTCCCATTGGGAACTATTTTTTTTGCCATAATAAAAGACTTTGGTGTGCAACTTGAGGTGTACTTGTTCGTTGATTTGTGATATGTACTAATACAGACTTTCTATGTTGTACTTATTTATGATTATTTTTGAGATAATACATAGTGTTTGTAGGTACTTCAATCCTTCGCCTCCAAGTTCACAATCTATGCCTAAGGATCATTTTGCTTGGATTTTAAGTTTTTATATGGTGGAGTAAATCTTCGCTAAGGCTATATTGTGCATGGATTTTGGATTTTTCTGAAGCATTTTTAGCCATTTATCAAAGGACAAAATATTATAAAATTCATTTCTCAAAATTGATTTAAAACCCTTGTATAATTTGTAAAATAATTTTGTAAATTGTAAATTATTTTTCTAATTGGGGTTTTGGGGATTTTAGACTTTTTTATATATTTGGGGTTTGGGTATTGTATTCTTCATTTTTGTAGGTTGGACCAAGGAATCAAGTGGATTAAGAGCTAGATCTAGGCCCTTGAGGGTAAGATATTGTCTCTTGGAAAATTTGCAGAGCTACCCACTGAAGATTTTGCAACAAAATTCAGATCTAGAAGAGAATTTTTTTTTTTGACACAAGGGTTTTTCTTTTCAGCCCTCCTGAGACTAGATCTAGCCCTCCTAGGGCAAACGTTTTCCTCTCTCCTGCCTGTGTCAGACCTTTTTCCTCCTTCATCCAAGTTTTAGACCATTCTGAGGCTGGCTGTGAGGCCTACAGGCCTTGACCTCCTCCCTTTCTCCCTGCAGAAAGGGTGTAATCCATTTTCAAGGCTAATCGTGGCCTAAAGGGGCCTTGACCTCCCTCTAGAAGCCTAGAGGGCAGACCTATAGGGCCTTCATGGGCTTTTAAGCCCATAAATGCTCAATGTGCACCTTTTTGGGCGTCCCTTACCCCATATCAAGCCCTTAAAGGGCTTCCTCCTCCAACATCAACACTTTTGAGCCTCCTCTACCCTCTTTGGTCCCCGATCTATCATCCTTGCCCCCTTAGCCCTCTACACTAACCTTCCTTGGACTAACATTGGCTCTCTTTGGCCATTTTTTGCCCTAGTTTTCCCTGAAACTTCCTCTGAAATTTTTGGGACTGATTCCTTGGTGGCGTGTAGAATTTTGAGCTCTAAAAGTTTTATTTTCAAGTGGCATCTTCATCCAAAATTTTTGGGATGCTTGGGCAAATGAATCTACAAGGCCTTGGGCCTAGGGTTTGACCTCTAAACCTTCACTTTGTCTCTATTTTATTTCATTAGTAATTACAGTGATAATCAGGTCCTAAAGTCACTTGCAAATAGGTCAAAATTGTTCAAAATTGCTAAATATTGATTTTCCTAAATTTTAGCCATTTGGGTGTTGATTTCTGGTAGCATCGGATGTGATCTATGCCTAAAAATTAGCAGGGAGACTTGAACACATGTATTCCAGAATACCCAGAAATCGTTTTGGGAAATTCCACCCGGAGACAATTTTATTAAAATAATTAATTACCTTTAATGGGTGCCTAAGTCTAAACTTAGGAAATTAAAATAATTAAAGGGTGTTAATAAAATTAGGGGTGAAACTTCTAGAAAAAGACAAGGATCAAGCCAAAATGATCTTAAGCCATTAATTAGAATCTAATCTGGGCCATTGGTTCTCATTGAGAAGATTATAAGAGAAGGCTTGATGGGTTTTTAGAAAACACATTGAGTGAGAGATCAAGAGATCGATTTCTCAAGAGATCAGCGTAGCAGTTGCCAGAGAAGAGACCGAAGTGATTTCTTGCAATGAGAGGCAGGGATAATTTTTTGGAGGATGAATTCCTAATCTAGGGATACAATGCAGAGGAGGCAGAGAGAGATCCAAAAGAGGTAGCGCAGAGCCATGTTGGGCAGCATAGAGCCACGCTGAGGCAACACAGATCGAGGGAGGAGATTTAAAATTTGTTAGATGGTCAAGTTATAGAGCCAGGAGCTGGGGTGTGAGACAGGGAAGGCAGAAATTCAAAGTTCTAGAGGCAAATCGATCAGTGAGAAGGGTGATGCAGAGGCTAGTAGCTGTGATGCTGAGCTGCGTAGGCTGACGCAGAGGCAGCGCAAAAGCATTGTGGGGCTTACCATCCAGAGTCTAGTTTAGTATTGAATCTCCAGTGATAGTGTGATGTATCTCTCATTCATCTCTTTTCTAGTTAGATTCTCTATATTGGATAGCCAGTAAGGAATTCAAAGATTGTATTCAGAAATTACTGCTTAATAAAACAAACCCTCAGCTGTTGCATTGGTTTTCCCACATTAGGTTTTTCTGGGGACATTGGTCCAAAAACAACGGTATTGTTTGTGTGTGTTATTTATTTTTTGGTCAAATTCTTGTTTTCGCATATTATTTAAAGTTGTGAAGGTTGTAGTTGTATGTACTTCGATGTTTACATTAGAACACAATAAATAACTTGCATGGATTAACAAGTAGGAGAAGAAATATCAGTTTGTTGTAGTAGTGATTTGAGGCTTCTCAAATTTTCACATGGTATCAAATCACAGGTGAAGCGAGAGAGCAAACTGAAAGAGACCAACGTTGAAGAGAAGAAGGAAGATTGAAGTGCTGCATAGGCAGCAAATCGAATCCCTAGAGGGATTGTGTAGTCCAAGCCTGGAGGGCAAGATTCTCAAGGAAGATCTCTCTCTAAGTGAGTCTACAGAGAGGTAAGATTTCCAGATTGAGATTTTTCAGTGGTAGAGGGAGCAGGGCAGCAACAGATTCAGCGTAAAGCAGTTTTCTGGTGAGACTCAATTTTCTGCAGTTGTTGTTAGGGCAAAAAAACATCAGAAGAAGGAAGGAACACTATTTGAGGGAATTTCTTCCTTAGAGAATTCCTAGCCAGTGAATTCGATTTCTCATTGTTAAGTAGTAGTAGAGAGGAGCAGATCTACTAAATCCAGTAGGGAGTGAGTAGGTGAGAACGAGAGCAGCACAGAGGAGAGAGGAGGCAGTTCGACATTTTTATTGGTAGAGATGGCAGCTAATGGGTTGAGAGATCAAGATTGGCTGGATGGAGCATCCAACTATGTGATCTGGAAGGCTAGGATCTCATGCGTTCTAGATGAGCATGATCTCAAAATGTACATCAACAGTGCAGTAGTTGTACTCGGTGATGAAGATCAACTCAAAACGTACAAGGCCAAGATGGTGAAGGCCAAGAAGTTTATCCTTGATGGAGTGGGGGATCATGTTGTATGTCACATTGTTGGCATTGAGATCACTTAGGATGGAGAAAGGGGAACACATTGATCCGTTCTTGTCAAAGATTCAGGAAGTCCGAGATCAGTTGGCAGTTGTAGGATCAACACCTCAATCTATAGAGAAAGTAAGGTTAGCCTTGAATTCAATTTCACAAGAATGGAAAGTGTTTGCCTAGAGTATCTTGGGTAGAGAGAAATTCCCAGATTGGGAAGGAATGTGGGCCGCTCTTCAACAGGAAGAGATGAGGCGAGACTTAGTCAAGTGCAAACTTGATGGCAGTAGTAATAGTGGGACGAAGCCTAAGGAGGAGGAAGAGAATGTAGACCTTGCATCTAAGGGGCAATAGGAGTAGCGAAGAAAGAAATAGGATGTATCAAAGATCAAATGTTTCCGGTGTGATGAACTTGGTCACTACGCTACACAGTGTCCTCTCAAGAAGAAGGACAAGGATGCAAAACATGATGCTATTGTACTGGCTACAACACCCTCCAAAATTTTGGCTTGCATTCAATTTCGGATCCTTCCTTGGGTTTTTCCTTGATGTTTACAAGCACTTGGGCTTACCCCGTGAGCCCATGTTGAGTCTTTGCACCCTCCTCATTGGACCATTCGTCGGACATCTTTCTGCATGTTGGTCACAATGTCATGGTTCCAATCATGTTCTGGCCATGCACAAGGTCCACCTTCATGTGTACAAGTTGTGTCTACTATGTAAACATCTGTCGCACTCACACACGAAGTTGTATGGATTGTCACGCAATATTTATCACAAGTATCGAGCTTGTTGCTCACACTGTCGGTCAGTCACACCAAGTGTATGTTGTCTTGATGGTTTGAGGCTTCTTGTCATCAAGTCATGTTGAGTGTTTGTTCGCGAGGTAATGCATGTACAAAGTCTCTCGTTCACACACGGTCATTTTGTTGAAACTCTGTCAACCGGGCCAACCTCCAACAGCCGAACATTCACTGAGTTGCACTGTGCAGTTTCAACTCTCCGTGATTATGTACCTGCTGACCAAAATTGCGCAGAGCTTAAGGCTACCTCCCAGGTAGTCTGCACTGCGCAACCCTGGAATCGACTCGACCGACGTTCACCCAAAACAACGCAAAAGTTTCCTAGCAAGCCATTTCAATCTGCACTACCCACAAGCATATCAACTAAGCCTCCAGCTGGTCAACTAGAGAGTCTGAACAGGTAGTGACCTCAGAACTCACTCCCTTGAAAAATTGTGCAAAAGCTGCCAAGCATGCCTGCTCCGCTGACTGAAGAAATTGCACAAACATGCCATACAGACACCCTATGTCCGTCACTATCTCCCTAAAAAATTGCGTAGTTTTTCTAGCCAGTCACCCAGTCAGCCAGCCTGCTACTCGCCCAAAAAACTGTGCAATTTTCATGAGCAGTCACCAAGCTGCCCAACATCCTGCTCAACTTAGAAACTATGCAGGGATGTTCAGTAGGTTATCCTCCTAGAAATTGCGTAGTTTTTGCCAGCAACACTCCCACAGCGTGCTGCCAGCGCCTTGAAAAAATTACGCATTTTTTCCAAGAAAGCCTCCTGCAACCCACCACTAGTTTCCCTTAGGAATTCCATAGTTTTTGCTACCAACCCGTTTGCTCCCTACACTGCTTCCCTCAAGAAATTGTGCAAATCTGCCCTCTAGCCAAGCCAGATCCCGTGGACAGTCACTGCTGATCCAGATTGTCCATCTCAGTCTCCTAGTGACTTCTACGTAATTTTCATTGGCAGTGTTCGGAGCCCACATCCCAGCTTGAAATATGCCTAGCGCAGTTTCATAGCCTTGTCCTCTCTCCCGGTCACCTGCATCCGAAAGAAAACAACAATGCATCATGGTAGACTAGGATATTTATGGATTTGATGTCATCTCGTCATGAGTGATTGCAAATACATGTATATGGATAAGACATGACGCGACGACAAACATGATGAACAAGCAGAGAACATGCAAGGAGATTTGTTCGTGAACAGACGAACAAAGAATGCACGCAAGGAGATTTTTTTCGTGAATGGATGAACATGCGAAGCATGACAAAGTACAAACAAGGAGGGACATGCACATGCAACATCAAGCAAACACCAAGAACATCAAAGACTTCGCACACCTTGCCATGCAGAGGTGAAGCTATGATACAACAAGAGCACATCCATCACTCAACAACACTACAACTTGACATGGACACCACCACCAGCATGAACATACCAGCACTTTCGTGTCGATTCGTGTCATGAGTCATCTCGGCCACATGACTACTGTGGGCCATATTGTTGTAAATCAATGTAATGTAATGAGGAAGTCCAAGAGACCCACATGTAATATGAAGAGTCATGTAAAGTTGAAGAGTCAAATAAGTCAAACAATCATGAGGGAAGTCGAACAGTCACAAGGGCCAGTTTTACCCTTGGCTATAAATACCCCTCATTTGTACATGCAAAGGACATTTTCACCTTGGCTCCTCCCACATATCCTTGAGAGTTTGTAGTCTTTTCTTTGAGGACCGAGTAGTAGCTCCAATGCCCCGCTTATAGGGTTAGTGATGTATGGTGTACCGATGTGTCATGGAACTTTCACTTAATTCAGAAGCCTGATAATAGGCCATCATGTTTTCACACGTATTGTAATTGTTTGTAAGACTAATCTTTGAACACTTGTAATGCATGTTTCTTTAACCTGTGTTAAAACAGCTAAACTATTTCGATTGTTCTAATACATATGTTCATGAAAATATATTGTATAAGTTGTTAACGTTGTCTCGCCTGTGTGGGATTCCTCATTAGACATCAGACACACCCTTTCCCATAAACTTGTTATAATGACTGTCACACTCACGTGGACTACTCCGTTGAGTGTTGTACGTGCTATCCCTTCTTGTGTGTTTGTGACTTCCGCATCCGTGTGGACTACTATGCCGGAAGCTGTGCATGTCCTGTCATGTTGTGTGTCTTTGAAAGAGCTGGGGCTCTTCCCTTTCGAGTGGAGACTCACTTCCACCCTCTCCCTCTATGGTGAAAGAACCTTGACACAAGTAACACTAGCACTCACCAAGTACGCGAACCTCATTGTTCGAAGACAAAGAAAACCACTCTCATGTGCTGACAAGCAAGATCTAAGGCAAACCTTTAAGATAATGGAAATTGAGCCATCATATCAGATGGGACTCCTACACCAAATGGTGTGAGGTCTAGTTGGGACTTCATATCGGGGAGATCCCTTAAATGTTGGCAGGTCCAGCACCGTCAACTTTTATGGCGCTAGAAAGAGGGCCGCAAGTTTTTTATGGCTGAATGTCCTCTCACCCCCAGTCATCAATCATCTGACTAGACAGTAACTCACACTCCCTTTCACCTATGCACGACTCTGAAGTTGGTTACTCCTCACCTCCCATACATGAACATGAAATTTCATATCAGCACCTCCACTCTGTCTGTCCCATCACCCATTAGTTCGCAAAAGAATTCGAACTGATCCCAAGAATACAACATCTTCCATACACATCAAGAAAGCCAAAAACCACTCCCAAAGGGGTTGTTGTATCATTGGTGGAAGAAACAACTCTTGCCACACTTGAAGGTCTGGTAGAAGCTGTTCAGAATGGAGAGGAACCTCCGGTCTTCCAACAGGGAGAATGAGACACCCTCTTGATATTGGGCTCAAATTCCGGTATAGGAGGTGGAGGGGAAGACAGCATAGGAGGTGGGGGAGGAGATCAATCAACAGAATCAGAGTCAGAATCGTCAGATTCTGAAGAAGAGGAGGAGAATGAAGAAGAAGAAGACATGGCTGACCAAAATTTGGAATGGATGACTCAGGGACCATTGGCTCTCCCAGGTGATTTGCATAGGATGCCAAAGCGATCGGAGAGAATCCTCACAAAGTTTGACCCTGACAGCACAGTGAAGGTAGAATATCACTTGGACAACTTCTACCTACAACTGCAGACGCTCAAGGTAGAGTACGACAATGTTGCATGTAGATTGTTTTCATGTACCTTGGATGGTCACGCAACAGTATGGTATCACAACCTTGCTGTCAACTCCATCTGTAACTGGGCTACGTTTAAATGCATGTTTCTAGTAAAGTTTGTTGATGACAAGACCCCGGCCATGTTTCTCAAGGAGTTTGGAAGCCTGAATATGGAGGGGAAAAAATAGTAAAAGATTTCAATAAGAGGTTTCTGCGCATATTAAATAAGTTTACAACGGACATGAATCCTCATGATTCCATCACTATTGACTACTACACGCTCACACTTCCAACCAACATTGCGCAGTTCATCAAGCGAGCTGTGAAACCAACATTATTAGAAAACTTGTGAAGTGGAAATCATTGTAGAGAAGGAACTACGAGCGATTGGAGTCATCAAGGATGATGAATCGACAAACGACTCCAGAGATGCAAGCAGGAAGCCCCAGGCTGTGGCGAGCAAGGGTAAAGACAAGGAAACAAGTGATATTGAAACCCTTACTCGTCTTGTCAAGAACTTAACAACATAAGTGTCTGAGCTCAAACAATGAACAATTGACACATCTACAAGTAGTCGGCCACCTAGAAAAAGACAAGGAAGCATGTCATTTTGCAGTAATCACTTCCTGACTAAAACTGCGCAGAGCTCCAACTCACTGTTATAAGTCGAACAATCCATGAACAATGATTTTTTCTCATTTCATGAAGATAAGCACCCGGAAGGGTCTTGTTTAGACTGAAAATGAGTTGTAGGCTCAGTATGCGATCAGATGCCAAACATGATGAGAAGTACACAGGGATAGCCAGGAGACACGGATAATGACGAAGATGTTGCACTTGATGAGACCTCAAGCGTTGGGCAGGTGATTAACATGTATCAGTGCTCACAAGTAGCACATAAGACAAACACCGAGAAGCAGCCCCAAAAGAAAAATGGTTGTTACAATCTCAAAAGTCAAGGGGCTCCCCCTACAATTAGGGAAATGCAACAAAGGCTTGAATTGTTGAGGAAGGTTGATCCACCAACTGCCCAAAAGCAGAAAACACAAAGCAAGCCTGAGAAGACAACAACGGACAAGAGTACGTCCATGAGAAACAAACTGCAGAACACTCTGTCGGACAACACGAACACCTGTCTCACCTTGGACATATCGGTGAGTCTACCCACTTTGGATTACAATATCATGGAAGACATGAAGAAAACTCATGGAAACATCAGTTTGTTCGAGTTGGCTAAGATTCAGAATTAGTGGGATATTCTACTGCGCGCATTGGGGAAGCCATCTACGGACAGCGCACCCTCTACCAGCAAGGGAGCAAGAACACCTCCTGGATCACTCTCAACTGTGGTAAACACACTCCGAATGGAAGAAGCAAACTCTTTCTTCCTTCCATTCTTTCTTTCATTTGAAATCCTTAACTGTAATGTTCACAATTGTTTGGTTGATTCTGGCGCAACAACCAACATCATGCTACTCTCCATTTCCAAAAATATCAATGCGCAATGGATCAAGACATCCACGCAGATCATCCAACTCGATCGGACATGCATACCAGCCATTGGTGAACTTCAGGATGTGATCATTCAACTATCTCATGACAGTCAAGTTCACCAATGCATAAACATTGTTGTTGTGGACATACCAGAAGCATATGGCTTACTACTCAGCAGAGACTGATCTAGCAAGCTGAACAGATAATTTTCTATAGACTGGTCACACTTATGGCTTTCGTATCAGGGAAAAAGCAACCAAATCCGGGTGTTATCTGAGAGATACATGAGGCATAACATCACTCCCATCAATGGCAATAATGAACCGTTGGCCTTCGCAGAGCTCATGTTCGGCAACTTCCTCTTGGAAACAACACTGGGGTGTTATCTCACACATCCAGCTCCAATCCCACCAGACATGCAGTTGGGTCTCCTTCCTTACCCAACTGATGGAAATGAAACTTGTACAATGCATTGTAACACTAGTAGCAGCAACAGTAGCAGTAGAATTAGTACAAGTGCGTCAAACAATCCGTGTACAGATGAGTCTAAACAACGCAGAGCTAGTGTTGGTAGCAATGCAATTGGCACATAGTAGAATCAACAGCAGTGTAGTGGCTTAAATAATACCACAGAGACTAGCAACAACCATAACTCCAGCAACATATGCATCATACTGAACACCTGTTCAGTAACTTTGGATGCTTTTGCATTGCTAAAGCAATAGCAACAACAGTGGGAGAAGGTTGCAGTACAGATGCAGTGTTGGTAGTGGCAGGGCCAGTGGCAATACAAATGTAGCATTTGCACAGTAGTTGGTGGGCAGTGATGTCAGACATCAACAGTGTAGAGGGAGATGTTACAAAGAAGGGTGATGCTTCAGCAGGTTGCGTTACTAGAGCACATTCCTCGCTAAGAGGGAGTGTGGATTTATAGTAGCATAAAATGTGCTCTAAGCCTCAATATTTGCAGGGAGGCTTGGACACATGTATTCCAGAATACCCAGAATCATTTTGGGAAATTCCTCCTGGAGACAGTTTTATTAAAATAATTAATTATTTTTAATGGGTGCCTAAGTGCAACTCTTTTATATTAAGAAAAAAGGGATACGATAGTGAGGGAATAATTAGTAAACTCCCTTACACTAGGTTTGGGGTCACTCGATATAGGTAGATGATGGGAATTATGAAGCCGTAATGAAAAAGCATGATAGAAACTTAGGAAACTAAAATAATTAAAGGGTATTAATCAAAATAGGGGTGAAACTTCTAGAAGAAGACGAGGATCAAGACAAAATAATCTAAGCCATTGATTTGAATCTAATCTGGGTCATTGGTTCTCAACGAGAAGATTATAAGAGGTGGCTTGATGGGCATTTGGAAAACATATCAAGTGAGAGATCAAGAGATCGATTTCTCAAGAGAGCAACGCAGCATTTGCCGGAGAAGAGATCAAAGTGATTTCTTGTAGTGAGGGGCAGGGATAATTTTTAGAAGGAAAGATTCTTGATCCAGGGATACATCGCAAAGGAGGTAGAGAGAAATCCAGAAGAGGCAGCATAGAGCCATGTTGGGCAGCATAGAACCACACTGAGGTAGCGCAGAGTCTGAGAGGAGATTTGAAATTTGTTGGAGGGTTGAGTTCTAGAGCCAAGAGCCGGGGTGTGAGATTACGTAGGCAGAAAGTCAAAGTTCTAGAGGAAAATTGATCAACAAGAAGGGTGATGCAGAGCCCAGTAGTTGTGACACTGAGCTGCATAGGTTGATGCTGAGGCAGCACAGACGCAGTGTGGGGCTTGCCATCCAAAGTCTGGTTCAGTATTGAATCTCGAGTGATAATGTTAGGTATCTCTCATTCATCTGTCTTCCAGTCAGATTATTTGTATTGGATAGCCAGTAAGGCATCCAAAGATTGTATTCAAAAAGCACTGCTTAATAATAAAAACCCTCAATTGCTACATCGGTTTTCCCACATTGGGTTTTTCTGGGGACATTGGTCCAAAAATGTTGATTTGGGGTAGCATTGGATGTGATCTAGCCATGAAAATGGGTGGAGAGGCTAAAGCACATGAGATCTCCAAGACCCAAAAATGGTTTGGGGAAATTCCACCTGATTAGAGAGATAGTAAAATAATTAATATTTTTAATGGAGTTCCTATGTCTAAACTTAGGAAAATTAAAATATTAATGGGTATTAATATAAAACTAGGTGAGAAGGTTCTAAATGACATGGATCAAGCAAAATCTAATCTTAGTCATTGATTAGGGACTTAATCTCGGTCGTTGAAGACTCAACAGGAAAAGTATAAGAGGAGGCTTGAGGGTCAATTGGAGATACACCAAGATTGATCAGTCAGTTAGATTTTCTGGAGTGGGGTTTGCTAAGAAAATTCAAACAAGTGCTCTGAGTTGCAGCGAGGGGCAGTGTGTACATAGAAGAGAGGCAGAGATAGTGCCAGAGGGCTGGTGCAGTGATTGAGGAGGCTACACAGAGCCAATAGGAGCCACGCAGAAGGCCAGAGAGACTGCACAGAGGCTAGCAAGGCCTGCATGGGTGACGTAGAAGGCCAGAGAGCTGACACAGAGAGGCCAGTGTGGGTGACGCAGAGGGCTATAGGGCTGATGCAGAGAGCCAAGAGGCTGATACAGAGACATTAGTAGCTATGCAGAGGTTAGCAAAGCTGACGTAGGGTGAAGAGGCATCACTGGAGATTTTCATGGGGCACACTGGAGCTGAGAGGGTGACACATAGTAGTGGAGAAGCTTTCGTTGTCCAGGTAAGGAGCTGTTGTAGCTGCTATGGGATCGATCATCTGGTGACTCATCAACCATAATATCTGTCTTTGAGGAGATGTACTTTTTCTAAGGAAATTCTTTGAAGGGTGAGCTATTTTTGGCACCCTAGTTGTATTCAGAAAATTGCATAATAGTAAAACCCTCATATCTGTTGCACCGGTTTTCCCACATTGGGCTTTTCTGGGGGCGATTGTCCAAAAATAATGGTGTCCCTTGTGTGTTTCTCTATTATTTCATTTGATGATCTGTATATGAGTTGAGACTGCATTTGTGTTTATTTTCAGTATTTATATGGTTAAATAAGTTGTTAAGGAATAAACAAGTAGGTGAAATAAACCAGATAATGCAAGAAGAATTCTAACGTGTTAGACTTAGAAATTTCAACTTGGTATCAGAGCATTGCAGATCACAGGAGAACTGAAGACACCAACTTAATCAGAGGCATTTCCAGCAGTAATAGCTGTCTCGAGAGACAGAGTTGTTCCTAATCAGAAGGCAACAGAGAAGGAGTGACACAGAGTCCCTGCATCATCATTTCGAGCTAGAGAAAGGGGCAGCGCAAGGGCAGAGAGAGGCAGAAGAGGCTCACAAAGAGCCATGTCATGCTTCTCAGTCAGGTAGGCTTGACGCAGTTGGCCAGAGGAGCGATTTAGTCTTGCTAGGATTACGTAGAGCTAAGAGGCTTAGTTTCTTCAGCTGCTGGGGCCTAGGGAGCTGTGAGTAGATTGTGGATTGGGAAGCTGGTGGGGTGTTGTTGCTGTCGAAGTTGAACAGTACCTAACGGGACAGAACCAAGGTAGAGGGAGTCGCTGCCTTAAGGGATTTCTAGTTAAGAAATCCAGATCTGAGTTGATGTTGCAAAGAGGATTGGAGAGGAGCAGATTGACAGTTGGCAGGGAGATTTCCAGTAGGAAAATCGAGACTCAAAGGGAGTCTAGGAGAGAACTTCCTGGAGGGAAGTTGAGACTCAGAGGGAGTATAGTAGAAGAGTGGAGATGGTAATGAATAGTCTGAGGGATCAAGACAGGTTGGACGGGGCCTCCAACTTTGTCATCTGGAAGGCCAGGATCCTGGTTGTTCTTGATAGACATCGCAACAAGGGCTTTGCCTTGAGAACCGTGGCTATCCCAGTCAACCTTGCTGATAATGAAAGGTATGAGGATGCAATGGAAAAGGTAAAGTGCATAATCCTTGATGGGGACAAGGATCATGTAATACCTGTTGGAATTTCTAAGTTTAACCCGTTAGAAATTCTTCTTATACTATCTAATTTATTTCTTCCTACTTGTTCAATTACTTAACAAGTTATTTAACTTGTAAATACTAAAAATAAATACAAGTACAGTATCAGCACATACAGATCATCAACTGAAAGTAGACAAGCACACAAGTGATTTTGGACTAATGTCACCGGAAAAGCCCAATGCGGGAAAACCGGTGAAGCTATTCAGAGGGTTTTATTATTATGCAGTTTCAGAATACAACCTGGGTGCCAGAAATGGCTCACCCAATAGAGAATGCCACGGTAGTAGTACCTCTCAGTTGAAGACATATATTCCAACTCAAGCATGGACCAACGATCCCACAACAACAATGCAACTTCTGCTGCTCTGCGTCACTCTGATAGGGACTACGTCACCCTATCCGACTCTCCAGCTCTCAGTCTGTCCCACGAAATGCTCCCAACGCTACCTCTAGGCCCTGTGTCAGCCTCTCTGGCCCAACGTCAGCCTATTTGGGCTCTGCGTTAGATTCTAGGGCCTCTGCGTCAGCCCCTGGACCCTCTGCGTCTCACATGCTGGCCCTCTCTGGCTCTGTATAGCTCCTAGCTGCCTCTGCATGGCCTCTAGCTAGCTCTGCGTCTCTCTCTCGACTCTGTGCTAATCCTCCTGGTACTAACTCTGCCTCTCTGCTATTTATTCACTGCCCCTCAACTACAACTCTGATCACTCACTCAATTTGCTCAGCAAACCCTACCCCAGAAAATCAAGTTCTGGAGCTCTCTTGGTGTGTTCTCCAACTGACCCTCAAGCCTCCTCTTATACTTTTCTTGTTGGTCCATCAACAACCGAGATTAAATCTCTAATTAATAGCTAAGATTAGATTTGGCTTGATCCATGACTTTTGGACCATTCTAACCCAGTTTTATATTAGTACCAATTAATATTTTATTTTTCAAAAGTTTAGACTTAGGAACTCCATCAAAAATATTAATTATTTTAATATCTCCCAAACCTATTAGATTCTGCCCAAACCATTTCTGGGTCTTGGATATCTCATGTGCTTTAGGCTCTCCACCAAATTTTGTGGCTGGAGCACATCCGATGCTACCCCAAATCAACACTCACTCTTAGCGGGGACTGTGCTCTAGTAATACTCCTCACTGAGTATCACCCTTATCATCCAACATCAGTCCCTATGCTGATGCTAGGCCTCCCTGCCCAACATTATCAGTACTGCTACATCCTGTACTACTGCTCATGGCCCTACCACTGCCACTACTGCATATGTATGACAGCTCCCTCTGCATCTGTGTTGCTGCCCATGGCCCTGCCACTGCCATTGCCGCATCTGCACTGCATCCCCTCTCATCATGTTGTATCGTGCTTCCCATAGCACTGCAACTGCTAACCGCTGCACTGCAACTCAGTTATTGAGATGTAAGTAATTGATCCTCCCAACTAAGTAACTGATCCTCCAAACTCTAACCTCTTTGTCAGGCTAGAAACACTCTTGATGTTGAAGCTCCCTCTATTGCTGACAAGTGCTCCCTCTACTGACCTCTGCGCTGTTGCAACAACTCCATGCATCTCGCAATGTTGCCTCATGTTGTCCCAGGACTACTGCACTATAGCACCCTCTGTCGCTCCATCCTACTAACATTTTCTAGTCTTGCTACTTTTCTTCGTGGCTCCCGTAGCAAGGTATAGTCCAAGAGGTTGGGTACCTCAAGGATCCTGCCCCTCATCGTCTGTAGTCTATCTAACTATAGCTCGATGCCTCCCCACTTCCTCTCAAGTGGCACATGAGCACTCATGGCATAGTCATCATCTGTCTCCACTTCTTTCTCCGCCCTCGCTGACGCTACCTTGGTCTCAGAAGCCTCTCCCCTACTCTTCTTCCTCGGACACTAGTTCGCATAGTGACCCAGTTCCCCACAATGGAAGCATTTGACCTTGGAGAGGTCCTTCTTATTTCTCTTCTCTTGCTTTCCCACAGATGCGAGAGTCGCATCTTCTTCTTCCTCCTCCTTGATTCTGACCCCTTTTCCACTACCCCCTGCCTTGGTCACCATCTAATCTCTTTTAACAAAGAGCCACCCATAGTTCCTCCCAATCTAGACGGCTCAACCTGCCCAATATGCTCTGGACAAATACCTCCCAATCCTCTGAGACTGTGTTCAATGCGGTCCTCACCATCAGTTCCTGATCTGGCGTGGCCCCTATGGAAGTTAGCTGATCACAAATCTCCTTCAATTCACCGAGGAAGACATCTATTTGCTCTCCCTTCTGCATCTAGTCTGACCGCAACTGGTTTTCAAGTAACATCTTCCTTTGCATGGAAGTATGATGGTAAAATTTCTTCAGGGCTTCCCACATCTCATTTTTCGTGTCCTTCTCGGCAATATGTGGCACCACATGATCCTTGACCCCATCAAGGATGATGCACTTTTCCCTGGCCATTGCCTCCTCGTACTTCTCATTTTCAGTTAGGTCTGCTAGGATCACTATCTTTTTCAAGGCGAAGTGCTTGATGTGGTACTTGTCTAGAATGGACAAGATCCTAGTCTTCCAGACTACGAAGTTGGAATTTTCATCCAGTCTATCCTGATCTCTCAGCCCATTCACTGCCAACTTGTTGCTCTTCTTATGACTCCTATGAGTCTCTTTACTTCCCTCCTGGAAGTCCTCGATTCGACTCCCTCTGAGTTTTGATTTCATTTCTGAAAATCCCTCCTCCTTAGCCTTACCCTGTTAGGTACTATTATGACCATAGTACCCCACCAGCTTTGCTCCGCAAATTATCATCAGCCCCGTATACCTCAGCAACTTGAAGAACTAAGCCTCTAGTCTCTGCACAATCCCGGCATTGACAAAATCTGCACCTCCTGGCCACAACATCAATCCTTCCTGGCTAAGAAGGATGACCAGGCACTGGGTAGGTCAAGTCTACTCCTCTCTGCCACTGCGCTGATCCTCCTCCTAGCTTGAACTGATGACGCAAGCACTCTGCATCACCCCTTCCTTGCTACTTTTTTCTAGGAACAAATTTTGTCACTCGGGACAACTTTTTTTTGTTGCTACTACTCTGCTCGGCTAATGCCTTAAGTTATCTTGTGATCTACATAAGATATCGTGTTGGAATTTCTAAGTTTTACCCGTTAGAAATTCTTCCTGTACTATCTGATTTTTTTCTTCCTACTTGTTCAATTACTTAACAAGTTATTTAACATGTAAATATTGAAAATAAATACAAGTACAGTATCAATACATATAGATCATCAACTGAAAGTAGACAAGCACACAAGTGACACCGTTGTCTTTAGACTAATGTCCCCAGAAAAACCCAATGCGAGAAAACCGGTGCAGAAATTCAGAGGGTTTTATTATTATACAGTTTTAGAATACAACCTGGGTGACAAAAATGGCTCACCCAACAGAGAATGCCCTCAGCAGTAGTACCTCTCAGTTGGAGACAAATATTCTAGCTAAAACACCGGATGAACGATCCAACAGCAACAATGCAACTTCTGTTGCTCTGCGTCACTCTAATAGGGACTGCGTCACCCTATCCGTCTCTCCAACTCTCTATCTGTCCCTCGAAATGCTCCCAATGCTCTCTCTAGGCCCTGCGTCAACCTCTCTGGCCCAATGTCAGCCTCTTTGGGCTCTGCGTTAGCTTCTGTAGCCTCTGCGTCAACCCCTGGATCCTCTTTGTCTCACACATTGGCCCTCTCTGGCTCTGCGCAGCTCCTAGCTGCCTCTGCGTGGTCTCTAGCTGCCTCTGCGTCCCTCTTCCAGCTCTGCGATCCTCCTAGTACTAACTCTGCCTCTTGGCTATGTATTCACTACCCCTCAGCTATAACTTTGATCGCTCACTCAATTTCCTCAGCAAACCCTGCCCCAGAAAATTGAGTTCTTGATCTCTCTCGGTGTGTTCTGCAACTGACCCTCAAGCCTCCTCTTATACTTTTCTCGTTGGTCCATCAACGGTCTAGATTAAATCTCTAATCAATGGCTAAGATTAGATTTGGTTTGATCCCATGACTTTTGGACCATTCTAACCCAGTTTTATATTAATACCCATTAATATTTTATTTTTCCTAAGTTTAGACTTAGGAACTCCATTAAAAATATTAATTATTTTAATATCTCCCAAACCGATTAAATTTTGCCCAAACCATTTTTGGGTCTTCGACATCTCATGTGCTTTAGCCTCTCCACGAATTTTCATGGCTAGAGAACATTCGATGCTACCCCAAATAAACCATACCACATATTGCCGAGAAAAACACGATAAATGAGATGTGGGATACCTTGATGACATTGTATCAGGGAACTTTTGTGCAAAGGAAGATGATGTTGGAGAATCAACTGTGATCATATCAGATGCAGAAAGGGGAGTATATAGATCTATACCTCACCAGGTTGCAAGAGATTCAGGACCAACTTACTTCCATAGGGGCCACACCAGATCAGGAGTTCATGGTGAGGACCGCCCTGAATGCAGTCTCCGAGGATTGGGAGACATTTGTCCAAACCATTTTGGGCAGAGCTGATCTTCCAGGATGGCAAGAGATGTGGGCAGCTCTTCGCTAAGAAGAGATCAGACGGTTGACCAAGGCAGGAAGTAGCAGCAAAGGAGGTTGAATCAAGAAAGATGAGGAGGAGGATGAAGCTCTGGCATTTGCGGGAGAGCAGGGGAAGAGGAAGAAGAAGGACATCTGCAAGGTGAAGTGCTTCCATTATGGGGAGCTGGGTCATTATGCAACCCAGTGTCCCAGGAAGAAGAATAAGGGAGAGGCTTCTAACTCCAAGGCATCTCTAGCTAAGGCGGAGAAAGAAGTCAAGATTGATGACGACTGTGCCATGAGTTCTCATACACATCTAGAGAAGAGGCGGGGAGACATCAAGCTGTAGTCAAGAGGACTACAGAAGATGAGGTGCAAGATCCTTGAGGTACCCAAACTCTTGGATCATATCCATCTACGGGAGCCCCGGATGACAGTAGCAAGATGACATCAGTAGAAGCAAGATGCGGATGGAGCAACGAGGCAATGCTAGAGTGTTGTGATCTATAGCAGTGCAGTGGGGGTCGCAGCAGTGTGAGATGCATAGAGGTGTTTGCAGTAGTGTGAGATGCACAGTAGAGGTTGCAGCTATGCGAGATGCACAGAGATGTTTGCAGAAATGCAAGATTCACAGTGGAGGTTGTAGTAGTGCGAGAGGCACAGAGATGGTTACAGGAGATGGTGATTAGTGGTAGTGCTATGGGCAATGTGATGCAACATGTTGAGAGGGAGTTGCAGTACATATGTAGCAGTGGCAGTGGTAGAGCCATGGGTAGTTGTATAGGAGTTAGCAGTGCAGTGGATATTGGGTAGCAAGCCAAGCATCAGCACAGGTACGAGTGCTGGATGATCAGTGTGATGTTTAGTGGTGGAGCAGTACTAGAGCACATTCCTCGCTAATAGGGAGTGTTTATTTGGGGCAGCATAAGAAGTTCTCTAGCCATAAAAATTAGTGGAGAGGTTAAAGCACACAAGATCTTCAAGACCCAGAAATGGTTTGGGGAAATTCCACCCAGTTTGAGAGATATTAAAATAATTATTATTTTTAATGGAGTTCCTAAGTCTAAACTTAGGAAAATTAAAATATTAATGGATATTAATATAAAACTGAGCGAGAAGGTTCTAAATGACATGGATCAAGCCAAATCTAATCTTAGCAGTTGATTAGGGACTTAATCTTGGCCATTGAAGACTCAACAGGAAAGTATAAGAGGAGGCTTAAGGGTCAGTTGGAGATACACCAAGATTGATCAGTTAGTTCGATTTGCTGGAGCAGGGTTTGCTGAGAAAATTTGAACAAGTGATCTGAGTTGCAACAAGGGGTAGTGAGTACATAGTAGAGGGGTAGAGATAGTGCCAGAGGGCCAGTACAGTGACTAAGGAGGCTACGTAGAGCCAGCAGGAGCCACGCAAAAGGCCAGAGAGACTACGCAGAGGCTAGCAAGGCTTGTGTGGGTGATGTAGAAGGCCAGAGAGCTGATGCAGAGAGGCCAACATGGGTGATGCTGAGGGCTAGAGGGTTGAAGTAGAGACGTAAGAGGCTGACGCAGAGGCATTAGTAGTTGCGTAGAGTCTAGCAGAGATGACGCAGGGCCAAGAGGCAGTGTTGGAGATTTTCATGGGGTAGACTCAAGCTGAGAGGGTGACATAGTCCCTAGAGAGTGACGCAAAGTAGTGGAGAAGCTTGGAGCAACTTTCACTATCCAACTGAGGAGTTGCCGTAGTTGTTGTGGGATTGATCATCCAGTGACTGATCAGCCAGAATATCTATCTCTAAGGAGAGGTACTTCTGCCAAGGAAATTCTTTGAAGGGTGAGCCATTTCTAGCACCCTAGTTGTATTCAGAAAACTACATAATAATAAAACCCTCATATCTGCTACACCAGTTTTCCCGCATTGGGTTTTTCCGGGGATGATTGTCCAAAAATAATGGTGTCCCTGGTATGTTTGTCTATTATTTCAATTGATGATCTGTATATGAGTTGAGACTGCATTTTTTTATTTTTTTTTATTTTAAGTATTTATATGGTTAAATAAATTGTTAAGGAACAAAAAGTAGGTGAAATAAACTAGATAATGCAAGAAGAATTTCTTACGTGTTAGACTAATAAATTTCAACAAAAAACAACAGTGTCATTTGCGTGTGTTATTTCTTTTTTTCTCAGATTCTTGTTTCCACATATTATTTAAGTTATGAAGATTGCAGTTGTATTACATTGATATTTATAGTAGAACACAGTAAATAACTGGCATGGATTAACAAGTAGGAGAAGTAATATCAGTTTGTTGCAGTAGTTATTCGGGGTTTCTCGATTTTTCACATTGGGCACCTTAGATCTAGCCTAGATCTATTTTTCTACTTACTAGAATTTACTGCATAACTGGACATATCAGATTTGTAATTTCTGAAGCACACACTTGAAGAGGGCCAAAAATTCCATTTTTCCAAGTTTAAGTAAATTTTCCTAATTTTTAGTCATATTGGACATTAATTATAGCTTCATTAGCTTTTTGATCTGTATTTTATTTACTGTTGTAATAACTTATTACAGATTTGAAATATTGCTGAATACATCATCATAATGTAAGCTAAACGCTTAGATTTACATTTACTGGTCATTGGAAAGTTTTATGCTTCATTTGTTGGGAAAATTATATAAACTAGAGTGACTTTTCTACTGCTGTCATAACACGAACAAGTGCTGAAATTCTTTGAAGTGCTAATACTTATTTGATTATTGAGATGTAATATTTGTGTTTCGTGTTCTAAGTTTGCAAAAATTTCTGAATTTGGCACCTAAAGCACTTCTACATTTGAGCTCTAGATCCTTGATCTTGCGATTGACACAAGTTGTTTTAACACCTAAAATCTAATTGGAATCATTTTGTTTGGCCTCTAATTGAATCATTGCTCTAATTCTTTGGCATCTTGGTTGATCATCTTAAGCACTTGGCATCTAAGTTTTTCATTGGTTATCTCAAAAGTGGTGTTTGGTTTATCCTAAGTAAGTGATATTGAATATTGTTGAAATATTGGCATTTTACATCTTGTGGATAATCATTACTAGATAAGTGCTTTAGTTTCCTGTGAACTGGTCAAGCATCTCATAGATTAATTTCTGGTTGAAGTTTGCACTTGTATTTTTTAGCATTTATCTTGTTTAAGATTGTCATCTTAATATTGTTAAGTACTCTTGCTATAAGACGATTCACTCTAAGTACTTAAGTAACATAAATAATCTTCACTCAAGATAATTTCACTCATCATCTTGCATAAGCATTCTAGGATCTAGCTTGCATTAAGAATTCACCTCCTAGCATAATCTAGGTTGATATACTCTTAGGGAAACCCTTTTCAAACTAGCTTGAGAGATCCAACTCTTCCTGGTGGTCAACACAATGACCTTGCAGTCATCAGAGCCACAGTCTCTGCAACTTTGGAGGTACTGGAAGAGTGGAACACAGGGGGAGGTATCGTTAATCAGGTTGTTGTCTGCTTCTCATTGGCTTTCATTTCACAACTTTAAGGATTGTTTCTCAAAATAGTTAGGGGAAAGGTTCTAATTATATTAGGCATATAATTAAATGAACCAAGATCACTACATCTCACATAGGTCCTTAGGCTTTCACATCATATAGGTTAGTCAATCATTAAAGCAATGGGTGTCCATCCAGTTACATGGTTTTAATTTGTAATAAACAAGAATTGTGACTCCATAAGTGTTAAAATTGGCAACTAGGGCCAAACTCCACGTGGGTCATCTTATTAATGACAACTAATATTTTTCTTGGACTCCTCTCATCGAGAGGTGTAGGATTGATCTAAAGATCATCCGATTTTGATAAGTATTCATAGGGATATGATTTTATTTATGTTATGGGACAATTCGTCAAGGTCAACCAACAACTAATTTGTCCCCTCTTTTGCTCCACGTTTTACTATAAATGGAGGAGGTCTTAAACTCATTCACACACTCACTTCTGCTAAGATCTCTCTCCACTTGTTTGGGTTTAATGGCTAGAGAGGTCAAGAGGGAGAAGCCCTAGACCCAGTGAAGCAAGGGTTCTATGTGCCCTGGACGCAGTTAAAGAATGCAGCCCTAGCCGCAGTCAAAGGGAGCTCAAATACACAGCCAAAAGGAGCCCTAACAGTTGTCTAAAGGAGGCCCTAATATGCAGCCAAAAGGAGCCCTAATAGCTGTCTAAAAGAGGCCCTAATACGTAGCTAAAAGGAGCACTAAAAGCTGTCTAAAGGAGGCCCTAATACGCAGCCAAAAGGAGCCCTAATAGCTGTCTAAAGGAGGCCCTAATACGCAGCAAAGAAGGAGCCCTATACGCAACCAAGTGGAGGCCCTAATCCATAGCAAAGAAGGGAAATCTACCCACTATTTAGGGAAACTTCTACACGCAGCAAGGAAGCCCTATGCCTTAAAGGAGCCTTAGCTGCTTATCTAAGGAAGGGTTAAACAAGCCTTATCTGCATATCTAAGGAAGGGTTAAACGTGCCTTAGATGCAGCCTATACATGGTTGAATGTAGGCCTAAACACAATCAACTTAACATTATTCTAGGCTGCATTTGTGGAGGGTTTCATGTGCCCTTAGACTGTTGTGAGAAGGGATTATGAATGGTTCTTTATATGCAGTCTCATGACTACCCTAGCCACAGGAAAAGAGAAGGTTACAACAGTTCATTAGTGGGACGATTTGTGAGGTCTACTATATCAAGGAGGACTTTTATGATGCAGCATGGAGGGCAACATCTCATTGGAAGACAACCACAATCATTAAGAGCAAGCTTAGATGGGTTGTTAGGGATTGTGGTCAGTACCCTAACCAGTCCCTGAATTGCAGCATTACAACATGTTCAAGTGTTGACATTTCTATAGACTAAATGTTGTTGTGTTAATAATGATTGGACACTATTTGGGTTATGTTTGTTGCTATGTGCTAGGCCACAGGCCATAGCACCATAGCAAGAGTTGTTATGGGAAGTGTATTAGGGTGTGCACCACAAGTGTATCAAGGTGCATCATAAGTGAATGTAGCATGATGGGCACAGTAAGGTACAATTTGAAGATGCAGCACAAGGAGGTGTAGCGGCATGATGTGTGCAACATGATGATGAAGAGCAGGAGAATGGGTACATCATGGTGAGGTACAACTTAGCAGTGATGCAGTATGGTGCAACCCTGTGATGATGGACATGGTATAATGGTGCAGCATGGTGCAACACTATGATAGGGTGATGGAATCACATGAGTCCACATCAATTACCTCATGAGACATCTACTTAGAGAAGATCTATGTTCTTATCTTATCAAGTCAAAATGTTGACTTCTGATGTATATGTACTATCTCTCTCTCTCTCTCTCTCTCTGCTGAACTCATAGAAGAAGAATTGATCAAGGGTTTCCCCACATTGGGGTTTGTCCCTGGCTAGCACCACATCATGTGTCCTCTTGTCTTGGCTTGTCTTAGTCTTATGCGATTTATGTTTATGTTCTATCTGCAGTTTACTTTAATGCTGATGTGATTGCTAATCTGGAAAATATATTGAGCTAACTATGAAAATTGAAATAAATTGCTCTAAGAATAGAACATACCTAAAACTTAACATGGTATCAAAGCTAAGGTGAAGACAAAGCCCAAGCAAGAGTGAAAGAGAAACCACCGAAGACAGTTGGGAAAGAAAAAAAGGATTAGTGGATTCCTCATCCCTCTTCAAATTCACCGAGGGTGAATTCGAAGTAGAGAATATTATCAGAATGGCGCAGCAGAACATGGCCTACCTAAAGATCACTTCATTGGGAAGACCAGATCTCAGGGTGGAAGGAAAGATAGATAACTATTTCAACCATTATGCGAAGGAGTGTCCAAATGGTAGGGACACATCACTTGATGATGATAACAATCATTCCAAGGACATCTTCAATGGTCAGAGGAATGACAGGTAATGCAGGTCATCAAGGAAACAACCGACTCTTTAGAGAAAGCAAGGAACCCTAGGTATGAAGAATCAAATGTTGTTTCTGATAAGATAAAGAAGCGATATCTTGTATTGGCCCTCTCCTTCAGATTCTTTGGGAATCTGGCTTATCGATTATAGTGCTTCAAGGCACTTCATCAGATAGAAGGGCGCTCTCTCTAATTTGGTAGAGATGGAAACAGTCGTGGGATTATACTTGGAGCCAATGCCACCTATCCCAGAAAGGGTGTAGAGAATGTTACCCCTCAATTGAATGAGGGTAACTCAATTCATTTACAGAATCTATTTTATGTACCTGATTACAAGAAGAATCTGGTGTCCATTTCGGCAATGGAAGTCAAAGGTTATAGGGTGGCATTCATCGATGGAAAGGTACGTGTTTGAAAATGAAATTTTCAAAGATGCTTTTACTCATGGGTTCAAGGTTGGAAATTTGTGTTAAGTTGCAGGATGGTCCATTAGGGATCTTGACTCATACCCTTTGAAACCAGCTTGGTGGAAAAGATTTGTTGATGACACAAACTTAAAATGGACTCATGGCAAGGTTGAACTGGAGAAGTTTTTCAATCATCTTAACTCTATATTTTCCAAAATCAAGTTTACTATGGAGTTTGAAGAAAACGATAAAATACCATTTCTAGATGTACTAATCAGTAAAAAAGAGGATGGTACTTTGGGACACCAGGTCTATAGAAAGAAAACACATACTGATAGCTATCTTCATGCTGACTCCTACCATCATCCATCCCAAAAATCTAGCATCTTAAACACCCTAGTTGTTAGGGCTCTTAGGATTTCTGACCCTGATCACCTAAATGAAGAAATTGAACACTTAACCTCTGTCTTCAAGAACCTAGGATACAACGAGTTGAGTATTAAGAAAGATATAAGAAGAGCTAAGGATAAGGTCCTCTCTAAGCGTCCTCCTGAAAGCAAGAAAGAAAATTGTGGAAAAGTTTACCTTCCATTCATCCAAGGAATTACGGATAAGATTGCAAAATTTTTAAGAAAGAATAACATAAACACCCAATTTACAACATGTGGAACAATAAGGCAAATGATGAGGTCAGTAAAGGAAAACATCGATCGTCAACAACTCAAGGGTGTGTACAAGATTGATTGCTCTTGTGGCAAGAGTTATATTGGGGAAACAGGTCGGTCTCTAAAAATTAGACTTAAAGAGCACGAAGCTGATATAAAGGAGAGGTCTCGTACATCAACCCTTGCGGAACACTCATCCAAAACCAAACATCATGTGTGTTTGGAAGACGCTAAAATAATTGCAAGAGAGGATAATTATCAAAAAAGAAAAATCAGAGAGGCCATCGAAATCATGAAATTTCCTCAGAACCTCAACAGGGACAATGGGAGTGAGATTAGTGGAAATTGGTTTCCCCTAATTAGACAAATAAACCCCTCCAAGCCTTTAGAAGCATAGTACTAAAAGTTTTCAAAATTAATAAAATTAATTAATTTAATTTTAATTAGATTAATTAAATTAATTAAAATTAATAAGTTAATTTATTTTAATCAATTTAGTTAATTTAATTCAATTAATTTTTAAATAATTCAATTAATTCTAATTAAAAGTAGTCAATTAATTAAACTGAGAAAATAAAAATAATATAATAAAATAATAATTTAATAAATTAATAATTAATTGATTACTGATTAATTAGACAATTAGGGTTAATAAATTAAACCATTAAAAATAAAAAAATAAATAAATAAAAATATTATTATATATATATAAATAATATAATATAAATATATAATAATATAATAAAATAATAACAATATATAAAATATAAAAAGAAAGAAATTAATAATTAACTAATCAATAAACTTAAATTAAATTAATAGACTTAAGGATGAATTAAAATAAAAATAAAAAAACAATAAAATTATAAATAATTAATTAATTAATTAAGCGAAATAATAAGTATAATGAAAAAAATATTTTAAGATTCTAAAAAAAAAAACAAACAAACAAAAAAAAACTAACCAATCTCTTTTTTACATTAATTAAAGTATTGATAAAAATAAAAATAAAAAAAATTTTAATAAAATAACTAGTTATAAAATAATAAAAATTCATCAACATTATATAATAAACTTACAATTAATCAATTAAGTAAAACAATTGGAAAAAATTAAAGCATAAATAATATGAATTAAAATAATTAAACTAGAAATTATTATAATAAATTGAAATAAAAATAAAAATAAAAAAGAATTCATATATAAGGGTCGGATTCTTTATAAATCAAGATCTAGGTTTATTTATACTATGGTCAAAGGATTCTTCTCTCAAGGAACTATCATTCATATTCTATCTTAGTCCTGATGATGAACCCTCTTTGGGGTTTGAAACGTCGACAGAATAAACACAATACTGTGGATAATCCAGATCATGCTACTCCAAAAAACTACCACAACGGCTTGAAATCTAACCTAAAATCTACTTTATGAGGCCCTAACCAATGTGAATCAAATGGTGACTTGGATACCTGAATTCAAGAATAGCATGAAGGTACATTTCTGAGATGTACTGAAGGAAAATGTTATAAGGGGACCATCCCTCTCATGTAGTAGGTCCACAGGTTTGGAACAACCTAAGGGTATTGGGATTCATGATTGGGAATCTCATGTATACAGGTGGAAGAAAGCCCTCTATGGCTTGAAGTAAAACACCCTGGGCCTAATATGAGAGGATTGATAGCTATCTGATGAAGTTGAGATTCACTAAAAGTGAAGCCGATCCAAACCATTGTTTGAAGGTTATGGATGATAGACCTCTCATACCGAAACCTTCTAAGAAACGACCTATTTCTGACAGGTGCATACCCTCTCACTTGCAGAAGTAAGAGGGAGTTAGATTCCAGATATGGAATGGTAAACCGCAAGCCTGTGACTACCTTGAGGATCTTAACTTTCAGAGGTTATATGGTGGTGATGCCGGACCAGATTTGGGAAATGCCTCTGAGTTTCATAAACTCATCTGCATGGATGTTCTTGGTGAACTTCCATCAGTATATATGCTTTGCAGTTAGCATGGTGAGCTCATATTTTGTTGAGCCTCACTAGATTGGTTCCAAGAATCTTCTGAGATATCTTGAGGGCACAATCTCTCATGGATTGAGATACAATTTCGGAAATATGAAGTTGCATGATTATTCGAATGCTGACTGGGTAGGCAGTGTGGAGGATCGCTAGAGCACTTCTTAGTGTTGGTTCTCTCTGGATTATGCTTCGATATCATGGATGAGCAAGAAGCAGAAGTTAGTTGCTATAAGCATCGCTGAGACGGAATACATAGCTACGAGTATGATCTCGTGTGAAATTACCTGGTTGTGGAAGCTCATCAGTGAGCTATTTGTACGCACGATGAATACCACTATGATTCTTTGTGACAATCCAGGAGGGATTCAATTATTGAGGAATCCCGTATTCGATGACTGCTCCAGCAGATAGAAATTAGATACTACCTTATCTGGGATATGGTAAGTCAATGAGTGAGGAGGCTCCATCACATTGAGACTGATGTATAGGTCACAGACACTTTGTTGAAGCCCCAGGGAAAGGTCAAATCTGTGATTTTCCCGAATGACTTGGAGTCGTTGAGAGACCTTCGTATAAGGGAACTACATGTTGCATGCATTGAGCTCTGGGAGCTCTAGGGGGCTTGGGGTACTTATTGGAGTGACATATGACCACAGGGTGACCCACCCTCCCTTGGTGGTGCACTATGTACAGGGTGACAGGTTCAACCTTTCCCTGTGATACCTTGTGGGAACTATGCAACAGGATGATTAGTTCTCCTGTGGGCTAAGATGATTAGTTCTCCCATGGCAACTATGGAACAAGATGATTAGTTCTCCTATGGGTCGGGATGATTAGTTCTCATGTGGCAACTGTGAAACAGGGTGATTAGTTCTCCTATGGGCTAGGATGATTAGTTCTCCCGTGACGACTTTGGGATAGGATGGTTAGTTCTCCTGTGATACAGGATGATTAGTTCTCCTATCGAGGCATCCTACCCATACAGTCTGGGACTCATGGGAAGTACCTCTCATCTAATCAATGAGCAGGGAAATGGGGTTAGGGACCATAGTAGTACTGTCGATGGATGCATCGTTGTATCTACCATAGTCCCTATGCTATGATGACCTCCATTGATCTGGAATCAATGAAACTGATTTATGATCAATATGAGTGGTTTGAGACACTCTCTTGTGATATTGATCTGGGATCAATGAACCTGACTTCGGGTCAGTAGAGAATGGTATGAGACATTCTCGATCAATTCTTCTTCTTCATGGCTTAGCAGAGTAGAGCTGAGTAGAGCAGAGCAATGCAGGGCACTGATGGCAAAGATAGTGCAGTCGGACATATGAATCAGCGGATGGAGTCCTCCCCAGTTGAGAGGGAGTGTTAAAATTGGCAACTAGGGCCAAAATCCATGTGGGTCATCTTATTAATGATAGATTATATTTTTCTTGGACTCCTCTCATCGAGAGGTGTAGGATTGATCTAAATATCATCCGATTCCAATAAGTATTCATGGAGATATGATTTTATTTGTGTTATGGGACAATTCGTCAAGGTCAACCAGCAACTAATTTGCCCCCTCTTGTGCTCCACGTTTTACTATAAAAGGATGAGGTCTTCAAGTCATTTACACACTCACTTCTCCTAAGATCTCTCTCCACTCATTTTGGTTTAGTGGCTAGAGAGGTCAAGAGGGAGAAGCCCTAGACGCAGTGAAGAATGGGTTCTATGTGCCCTAGACGTAGTTGAAGAACGCAGCCCTAGCTATAGTCAAAGGTAGCTCAATATGCAGCCAAAAGGAGCCCTAACAACTGTCTAAAGGAGGCCCTAATATGTAGCCAAAAGGAGCCCTAACAGCTGTCTAAAGGAGGCCCTAATACACAGCCAAAAGGAGCCCTAACAACTATCTAAAGGAGGCCCTAATACACAGTAAATAAGGAGTCCTATAAGCAGCCAAGTGGAGGCCGTAATTTGTAGATCTAAGGAGCCCTATACACAGCCAAATGGAGGCCCTAATATGCAACAAAGAAGGGAGATCTACCCATTGTTTAGGGGAACTTCTACACACAGCAAGGCAGCCCTAAGCCTTAGAGGAGCCTTAGCTGCATATCTAAGGAAGGGTTAAATGTGCCCTAGACGCAGTCTATACATCACTGAACGCAGGCCTAAATGCAGTAAGCTTAACATTATTCTAGGCCACATTTGTGGAGGGTTTCATGTGCCCTTAGACTGGTGTGAGAAGGGACCTGAATGGTTCCATATATGCAGTCTCATGATTGCCCTAGCAACAGGAAAAGAGAAGGTTACAACAGTTCATTAGTGGGATGATTTGGGAGGTCTACTATATCAAGGAGGACTGTTATGATGCAGTGTGGAGGGCATCATCTCATTGGAAGATAGTCATTAAGAGAAAGCTTAGATGGGTTGTTAGGAACTGTGGTCAGTACCCTAACCAGTCCCTGAATTGCAGCATTACAACATGTTCAAGTGTTGGCATTTATATAGACTAAATGTTGTTACGTTAATAGTGATTGGACACTATCTGGGATACATTTGTTGCTATGTGCTAGGCCGCAGGCCATAGCACCATAGCAAGAGTTGTTATGGGCAGTGTATCGGGGTGTGCAACACAAGTGTATCAAGGTGCAACATAAGTGGATGCAGCATGATGGGCACAGGAAGGTACAATTTGAAGATGCAACACAAGGAGGTGCAACATGATGATATGGTGTAGCAACATGATGTGTGCAGCATGATGATGAAGAGAAACAAGATGGGTACAACATGATGAGGTACTACTTAGCAGTGATGCAACATGGTGCAACTCTGTGATGATGGACATGGTATAATGGTGCAGCATGGTGCAGCATTATGATAGGGTGATGGAATCACATGAGTCCATATCAGTTACCTCATGAGACATCTTCTTAGAGAAGATCTATGTTCTTATCTTGTCAAGTCAAAATGTTGATTTTTGATGTATATGTACTATCTCTCTTTCTTGGTTGAACTATTGAATAACATATAAGAAGAATTAATCAAGGGTTCCCCCACATTGGGGTTTGTCCCTGGCTAGCACCACATCTTGTGTCCTCTTGTCTTGGCTTGCCTTCTGCAATTTACGTTTATGTTCTATCTACAGTTTACTTTAATGCTGATGTGATTGCTAATCTAGAAAAGATATTGAGCTAACTATGAAAATTGAAATAAATTGCTCTAAGCATAGAACATACCTAAAACTTAACAATAAGGCACTGGTCTCATCCCTAAATATAATTGAATCTTGAAGTCTTGCTAATTTTTAATCGAGTAGCTAGGCCACTTATTCGTATCTCCCAAGCAAGTTTATTCCCAACTTGTTTTCCTCCACCTCATTTCCATAGTGACTACCCCCATACCTTGTTGTTGGGAGACAACTAGTATGAAGTGGGCGGGGATCAGAGTGACAACCCTTTCCCTGAGCGGTTTTTGTGGGGATAGTACAATCTGGTCGACAACATTTTTCAACACTGTTGTCGGGGACCAATTTATTGGACCTTGGTGTTGACGACACTCTCTTTAAATCTTCTAATCCTCCATCATTCTCCATCTTCTCATGACTGTATCTTTTGTTCTCTCACTAATCTATTTATCTTGTTCATTCACACCAGTAGCACCTAGACATCTAGGTTGGTTTCTTGTTTGGGTGGCGACTCCACTTACTTATCCATTTACAAGAATGTACTCTAGAAGGAATCCTAGTTTCTTGGTTAACCCCACTCCCGATCCTGAAAAGGTTCTAACAGAATGGTTAAACAAGTTACACTCTAGAGATCATTTAAATTTTCTCGGACAAGAAGCCCTCTTTGACCCCCATTTTCTTTTCATCAACCATCCAATCAATCTTGACATCATGGGTGATGTTTAAGGCATTTCAACCTCAAAAACATCAAGGGGTATCCGCATGATCTGCCAAATGAGTCAACTATGAACAAACTGCCAATCTTCAAGGGAAATAATGCTATCAATTCCCAAGAGCATATAAAGAAGTTTACCATTTTCCTCTAGAGATATGCTCATTCTACGAACTATAATCATGAAGCTGTCAAGATTAAATTATTTGTTTTGTCATTGGAGGGTAACGCACTTGACTCATTTCACAACAAGTCTGACAATGCCTTTGACTCTTTGAGAACCCTCCTTGATGCATTCAGAGACAAATACAGGGACAAGAGGGATGGAAAATACTTGGTAAAAGAATTCAATAACATTAAGAAAAAGGAAAATGAAATGGTGATAGAATTTAACTAGAGGTTCAACAAATTATTAAAAGATATGACTCAGGATTATAAGCCTCCCGACAAGATAGTCTTGGAAACATATGTTGAGGCTTAATGTGTAGAAGTTCTGTATGAAATAAGACGTGCTCACCCTGTCACTTTAGCTGCTGCCCAAAGCACAACTAAAGAGTTGGAGAAGGATAAAAAAGCTTCATGGAAATCAGAAATCCCTGGTTATGAAAGAGATCTAGTCAAATCTAAAGAAGAGTCAGAAACAGTAAAAGAGTTGACCCGGTTGGTAAGAGAGTTGAAAATCGAGCATGCCAAACAAATAAGTGACATGCAAAATCAGTTAATATGAATGGAAAGAAGCCAAATGCTGATTATGCCTCCCATAAACAATAATAATAACAGGGGTAACAACAAAAATCAATGGCCAAGAAGGAATTCCTCAAATGATCAAAGGCCTCTTACACCACTTGAGTCTGCTAACATGGTTAAAGAACCTATCCCCTTCAACAAATCTTGTGACAATTTTCATGAAGAAAGTACATGTGTCTTTGCTAAAAGGATCTTGGAGGAAACTAGAAATCAACAAATTAATAATACAAGTCAAGATGAGTCTAATGAAATTCGATGTACTAATATGATTTCTCCGGCCTTTGCAATAAATACCTTCAAGGAAGAAAAGGACCCCAGTACTCAGGCATATGGTGAGAAACCATCTCAGGAACAAGTTCTAGAGCTTGCAAAGAATAAGGGCTATAGATAACAAAAGAAAGGTAAAGGTCAAAATCATAGTAAGCAAGTTCCCACCAAAAGATACAAATTTGATTTGAACGTGGATTGGACTGCATGGATAAATAACATTAAGATGTCTATCCCAGTGCTTGAACTTTTAAAGGTTCCATCTTAGAGAGCATATTTCTTCAGGGCTTTGGGTATGGCTCAATAGGGCAATGTCGATAACTCTAAAGACGAAGAGATTAAGTTAAAAGATATTAACTGCTATATGACTAATGAGGATCACATTCATTCTTTCTTAATTAGGACATAAATGATAGATTACTCCACAATTGCATTCTAGATTCTGGTGCATCTACAAATGTTATGACCAAGAAGGTCATGGAGAAATTAAACTTAAGAATCTCTAGACCATATCATAACATTTGTTCAATGGAATTTAGAAAGGTTGAAGTCCTTGGTGTATTTAAGGATTTACTAGTTTCCTTCGCTGATTATCCATACAGAATCATTGCCATGGATATAACAATCATTGATGTGCCAGATGTGTGGGGAATGCTTCTCTTTAAGAAGTTTGCAGCTGATTTAGGTGGGTACATTTAGATGGATTTATCTTATGCGACAATCCCTATAGCAGCAGGTGGAATGGTCAGATTATACAAAGGTACAGAAAGAAGGTACCACATGGAATTTCCAAAGAAGTTGGAAAATGGTCAAAAGGTTGTGCCATAGGAGCATATGCGTCATTTTTAGTCAAAGATACGTCACTTTTGTTGAAGAATGTAACTAGGTTTGGTCTTCATATTTATATTTGAGTCAAAGAATGAAAAATATATTTTTATTATTATTACAATGATTTATTAAAGTATGGGTTTCATGCTTGGGTCATCATTTTATAGGTCAAAGTCCCCATTGTGGAATTTTAGGTTTTATACTGTCATTAGAGCCATTTTCCATTTAATGAGACCCTTCTTGGGGTTTTGTATCCTGTAAAAAGAACTATTACTGAGTCAAAAATGTAATTTTTCACCTCCACACCAAGTCTGCCCTAACCTGATGAAGTCGGCCTACAAGAGGAAAATTCGACACATGAAATAGGCTATATATACAAGAGCAATTCAATATATTTGGACATCAACTAAACAAGTTCGAGACACATCAAGGAAGTGGAAAAAAATTGTGAAGTTCAAGGGGAAGAAGGAAGAAGTGCAAGTCGAAGTTTATGGGTTATCTCTCTCTCTCTCTCTCTCTCTCTCTCTTATGCGAAGTTATTGGGCTATTTGCTGGATTGAAGTTCTACTGCTGAAAGGGTTGAAATTATAAAAGTGTTGGGTCAAAGATTCTGCTGCTGGAAGGTCAAAATTCTGGATTTGTTGGGTCAAAGTGTTGCTGTTGCAAGGTCAAAAATCTAGAATGAAGTCGCTGGAAGGAAGTGCTTACTTGGTGGTTGGAGGAGGTCTTTGTCTAGGTTGAAGAGACTTGGATTATCTCATCTTAACTACTGAAGGACGAAGTTTGACTGGGTTTTCCCCTAGATAGGGGTTTTTCCCTGGCAGAGTGCCTACATCTTGTGTCTCTTTTTCTTGTGATCTTCATACACATAATTTGGTAATTTCTTAATGAAAGATGATATAATAAAGATATTAAAGAAGCCAACATAATTCACAAGTAATTATTAAGAAAGAGAAATCTAACCCTAATTCTACTAGCATTGATAACTCAACAAATTTTTCCACTGCCCATCCCCTCCGCCAAGCAGAAATAGAGGAAGATATCAGTATTAAGTAGATATACATTGAAATGATGAGTAGTTGCACCATCCAAAAAAAATGAAGTTTCAATAAGGGACATGTGACCAGCAACCCATTGATCTACCAGTCAGTGGACAGATGCCTGAGATTGTTCCTCATCGATGATATTGTTCTAGTTTCATGAGTACAAAAGGGACAACACCAAAGTTGAGAGGATCATCCTCAATGGAGTTAGGGATCACATCGTTCCACATATTGTAGAAATGTGAACAACAAAGGAGATGTGGGATACCATTTTCAAGCTATATCAGGATCCATCGAAGAACCAGAAAATGATCCTCAAGGAGAAGCTGATAAACATCGAAATGAGAAAGGGCAAGGATGTACCTTACTATCTCATCAAGATTCATTTTGTTAGAGATGTACTCACTGTAGTAGGAGAGAAGTCAACATATGATGAACTAGTGTGAATAACACTCAATGGTTTTACCAAGGAATGGCATACATTCGTCTAGGTGATTTCTAGATGAGACACACTTCCAGGATGGGAGCACTTAAGGAGTGATTTCAATCGAGAGGATCTTAGTCTTAGCTTGGTCGAGGGCACTACTAGCAGTAGTGGAAAGGCAACGAAGGTGAAGGAGGAGCAAGAAAATGTCGCTCTTGCAAGAAAAGAGAAAGCGAAGAAGGGTCCCAACTAGGGACAAGACTCGAAAGGAGAAAACAAGAATAAAGGCATGTCGAAGGTCAAGTGTTTTGGTCATGGTGAATTTTGTCACTACATCATCCAGTGTCCGCAACAGAAGAAGGACAAGAAGGGAAAGAAGATAGCTGCTTCAACAAAAATTAAGGATTTGTTTGCCAAGTTGGAGGATGAATTCACACTTATAGCAATAGTATCCTCAAGACAAGGAGGAGCATGAAACTCCAGTATGCCAGATTAGGAGGGTTCTAAAGAAGAATCAGTAAGGATATATAGATCATAGCCAAGGAGGGCTTGATCAATAGATCAAATCCAATTGTTGTGTATGTCATTCCTTATTTGAACCACTACCTTTGCCACAAGATCCCAAGTATTAAAATAGCAGTGAGATCGAAACACACCATGTCTGTGATAACAATAGTGCAAAGGAAGCATAGGGGCTTTATCAGTGTGAGATCATAGTAGTGTAGTGGAAGCAAAGTTTGGTTCAACGACATAATGTAGCAGGTAAATCAAAGTAGCGTAGTGATAGCATGGTGGACAATCATTGCCGAAGGATTTTTATTCACAAATATTTCTAGATTCTTAATGACAGAGGAGAATTGTTTTTATCTGCTAGGGAGGATTCAGTCTCTCTAGGAGGGTGAGTTGACCGAGGCAGAGGGAGTTGCCGAGGAAACTAGATACTTTTCTAGTTAGATCAATTTGAGAGGTGAAGCAGTTCCTAGATTGATGGTTCGATTTTCAAGTGGAGGTTGTGGTTATTTTCAACAATGTAGTTTGTTAGTGAGGGCAACTTGAGAGGTCGGTTTAGGGTCTTAGAGGGAGGCCAAATTGATTTGGAGGGACCGAGTAGCTTCTAGGAGATCAAATCATCTAGTAGAAGTGAAGAAATAAATTTATTGGAGGTTTGATAATTTATGACGACCAGTTGTATCACATATGTTAGACACTAGCAACACAAATAATTTTGGCTACAACACGTTCCCGTAGATCAAAATGTTGCAGATATACTCACAAAGGCGTTGGGTAAGGCAGATTTTCAGGGATTTGATGGGATTAGTGGAGAACATCTTCCTCGCTAAGCGGAAGTGTTAGTTTTGGTAGCAGCGGATGGGTGTTCTAGTCTCTATGGTGTTTAAGAAGCTAAGAAACATGAGATTTCCAAAACCTAGTAAATATTTCACAAGAAGAGCCTTAGAAACAACTCAATTAGATTAATTAGCCAATAATTAAATATTCCTAAGTCTAAGTTAGGAAAACTGGTTAATTAAATTGAATTAATTGAGGGAAATCAATTTTTCCACAGAGTCTTCTAGAAAAGTGAGTTGATGGAGTCAGATTATCTTAGCCATCGAGTGTGATTATATCATGGTCATTGGAAGCTCAACGAGAGATGACAAGAGCAAGTGGATGGGTTTTGGAGAAGATAATCAAGAAACTTGAGAAGTTTGACTCACCCAGTTGCAGTGATTCAACAAGGGCACAGTTCAAGATTGTGAGACATCGAGCAACAGGGTTTCAACAGTGCTTTGGGAGGAACAATTCTAGAGAAAATTTCCATAGTGATTCCCAATTTCCAGAGGTAGGAAGGAGGTTGATTGATCTATAGAAGAGTAGGTGGTATTAAGCTAGTGTGAATAGCCAGTTTGGCAATGTGAGTGGTAGACAGGATCTTGTTTCAGAGTGCCAGTGCCGAATCTATCACTTCGAGGTAGAGCAAGTGGGCCAAGCAAAGTACCGGAGGCAGATTTACTTGCAGGGAATAATTCCTAGAGGCGGTGTGAATTCCTAGAGCAAGCAATGTGCATATCTGGCGGGCATTGCTAATAGCCAGAGAGAGTGCGAGTTTTCCAGAGGAGGGAAGATCGAGTTGCAGAGGAGACATAGAGTCTCCAATTTATTTTTTATAATGGAGATCAATATTTGCCAGAGCTTTTCCAGCGAGAGGCAAGAAAATCATTGTACTCTTAAATTATTGAAGATTAATAATAATAAAACCCTCATTTCCTACATTGGTTTTCCCTTTAGGTTTTTTATAAGGACAATTGTGAAATTTTATCTATTGCAGCTACTGGAAATTATTCTTCTAACTCCAAAATTAATTATGCAGTTTATTTGCTACGACAAATAACAAATAAAATCACTACTGTAATTTTCACCATAAAAATACTGCGGAAAATAAAATACTGGAGACTAAGAAATTCTAGCACACTCACAATAAATTTGACACAGTTGTTTTTGGATAATTGTCCTCGGAAAAACCCAACTTGGGAAAACTGATGCAACAGATGAGGGTTTTATTATTAATGTTCAACAACAATTTTGAGTACAATAATTTAGATGCCCAGCTGGCAATCTAATCTGAAGAAATACTGGCAAAAATATTGTGAGAATTTTCTCTCGCCCCACAACTATTTTCTACCTCAAAAATGGCTTCTCCAACCTTTGTGCTGAGATGCCTGTGCCACCCTTTGCGCATTTCCTATGCTAGCCCTCTGAAGATTTCGGCCTTCTTTCCTTCGAATCTTCGGGGAACTGAAAAAATTCCTCTCGGAATGCTACTTCTCTCCTCTTCCACCTGCTACTCACCCTCTAGCTCTATCTTCTCTGCTGAGTTGTTGCTACTCAGAAAACCGAACTGCCCAAGAAACTGAGCATCTACACTGGATGATCTTATCACCACATCGACTTTCTTTTATAATCTCTCCAATGGCCAAGATTGAAACTTGATCTGTGAGTTTCTAGATGATTCACGTCTTATATCAATTAATAATACTGATTAATTAACCATATTCCCTAAGTTTAGACTTGGTAAATACTTAAAAATCGGTTAATAATCTAATTGAGGCACTTCTAGTTGGAATTTCCAGAAACGATTTCTGGGTTTTGGAGATCTTGTGTGTTCTAGCCTCTCCACAAAATTTCGGGGCTATAACACATTCGATGCTACAAAAACGAACACTCCCTCTTAGCGAGGAACGTGTTCTAGCATTGCTACTTCCTATAGACACTTTGTCTCTGCATCATCTCCTGTTACACTGCTAATATCTGGATGATGATGCCCACCAAATACTATGTAACTCTAATATAGTCTGCATTCGTGCTGCTGCTGACCCTGCCAACACTGCATCTTCACTGCAACTCCCTCTCATTTGTTGTTGCTGCAACTACAACATTTTCAACATCCAAAATAGCTTGTCCTTCTACTAAAATGAGTTCTCCACCATACCCATTTGTTCTCTGAAATAGATGAACTTAGCTCTCCCTAGAGCTTTCATGAGTATATCTGGAACCTAAGATTCTGTGGGAACATACTGTAGCTGGATTGCTCCTCGCTGTACACAATCTCTAATGAGGTGACACTGAATATTGATATGCTTCGACCTATCATGAAACATTGGATTCTCAAAGAGCTTTATGCAACTCTGATTATAACAATAGACATTGGTCACCTCCATCCTCTACTTGAACAAGCTTACTAGCAGCTTTCAAAGCCATATAGCTTTGCACATAGTTGTGCTTGCTGCCATATACTCTACTTCTGCAAAGCTCAGTGCTATAGACTTCTGCTTCTTGCTACACCAAGAAACCATACCTAATCCAACATTGAAGCAATACCCGGAGGTACTTTTCCTGTCTACTGGCCTGCCCAATCTGCATCTGTGTAACCACAAAGTCTGACTTTATCCTCTTGAGTATATTTCAACCCATACTCGACTGTTCTGCGAATGTACCCCAGAATATGCCTCGCTGCTGTCCAATGTACCCTTTTTGATCCACCATGAATTGACTAAGGGTATTGACTGCGAAACAAATATCTGGCCTAGTGTTGACCAGATACTTGAGAGACCCAATGAGTTGTCTATACAGGGTGGGGTCGACATCCTTTTCATCTGATGCATCTATCTTCTTAGTTGGTAATCATGGGTGTAGACACGGGTCTACAATCCTACAGTTTGAACCTCTTCAGAATGTCTGTAGCGTATCTTCCTTGCCCAAGGAAGATCTTCCCATGCTTCTACCACACCTCCAATCCTAGGAAATAGTGAATCAACCCAAAATCCTTCATGTCAAATTTTGCTGCCAGGTTCCTCTTACAATCCTCTATAAGCCTTGATGATCCTGCCAAAAATAGATCATCGACATACAAAAATGGAATGAGGGGCTCATCCTCTACCTTCAAATAGTAAAGGTTTGGATCTGCCTCACTCTTGACGAACCCCATCTGCTTCAATTAGGTGTCAATTCTATCATACCATGCCTTGGGAGCCTGCTTAAGCCCGTATAGAGCCTTCTTCAATTTTCACACATGCATGTGCCTCTCCTAAGTCTCAAATCCCTCTGGCTAATCTATATACAATTCCTCCTCTATCACTCCATTCACGAAGGCTTTCTTGACGTCCATATGGTGAATCTGCCATCCCATATGAGTTGCTAGAGATATAACTGACTAGATAGAAGTTTATCTGGCAACTAGGGCGAAGGTTTCCTCATAATCTATCCCTTCATTTTGTGCATACCCCTTTGCCACGAACCTAGCCTTATATTTTTCCACATTGTCATTTGCTACATATTTGATCTTATAGATCCACCTCAAACCTACAATTGATCTATCTTCTGGCATGGGCACTATCTCCCAAACATCATTTTTCATGATAGAGCTATACTCTTCTTCCATGGCATCTATCAAGACCTGATGGTGTGTGACCTCTTGAAAGCTAGAAGGTTCTGCAACCTGAGCTACCAATGCTTGGTCCCTTGCTTGGTCTCTTGCACATCCTAGGAGTTATAATAAACTCCTCTAAATCTCTTAATGTATGACAAACCTCTATGTTGGCTCGACCACTAGTTGTGGGAGGTTTTGCTAGCTCCTCCTCATCCTGTCTCTACTACTCCATCTTCTGAGAACTCCATGGATTACCTGCACCTAAGGAAATAATGGAACTGGTCTTAATACTTAACCCTTGTGACTTTCCCCTTGCTTGTCCCACTGGCTAGCCTAGTGGCTGCCCCTGCTACTGGACTAAAGGATCTTCTTCTGACTGATTTTGATCACTTGTAGGCATCTCACGAGACCTCCTGAAAGCTTGGTCCTCCATGAAATTCACGTCTCTCCTTAATACTATCTTCCTATTGCTAGGAATGTAGATTATGAATGCCTTTGAGGTTTCGTTGTACCCAACAAAAAACCCCTTCTCTGCAGTCTGATCCAGTTTGGTACTTTTATCATCTGGCACATGACAATAGGAAATGCTGCCAAAAATTCTGAGGTGGCTGAACTTTGACTTCTTCCCTGTGAAAACTGCTTCTGACATATTCTTCCCCAATTCTCTATGAGTCCTGTTCTGAATATAAATTGTCATGTTACTTGATTTTGCCCACAGAAATCTAGGTAGATCCTAGTCATGTAACATAGCCTTTGCATCTCCAACAATGGTTATGTTTTTCCACTCCACTACACCATTTTGCTGTGGATTATATGGAGTTGTCCATTCTCTCTTAATGTCTTCCTTCACACAGAAATATGTGAATTTCTTATCAATATATTCTCCACCATTATCTTAGTGAAGCACCTTGATCTTCTTCCTTGTCGCATTCTCCACGAGAGCTTTAAATTCTCTTAAATGATGAAAGACATCATCCTTGGTCCTCAAGAAGTAGATATGGGTTTTCTAGGAATGATCATCAATAGAGTTGACAAAATATCTGAGTGGACATTGGGCCACAAGTATCTGAGTGTATAAGTTCTAACACATCATGGTCCCTACTGGAGTGCATTTTGTTTTGTTTCCCATAGTAATATGGAAATCCATTTGCTCCTCTTTGTAGCTAGAGAAATATTCTCCAATCCCAGTCATGTGAGTTGAAGCTCCATTGTCTATATATCAGACTCCCTATGAATCTTACCCGCTAAGCAAGCAAATTTGTCTTCTAATATGGCAAACAAATCTAGTGTCTCCTAAATGTTAATTCTGTCCATGGCTATACTTGAAAATTTTTTGTGTGTTATTCCTCTTTTTCTCCTAACATGGATTCTTCTCAACAGCTTGCAACAAAAACTCTCTGCGTCCAACCAGGATTCCGCTCCGTGAAAATCTGAGTTGCAACTGCTCCCTCTGATTGTTAGAATCACTAATCTGGGAAATTTGATTTTCTTGCCTCCTTTCAACTGAAAAAAATAGAACTAGCTACCCTAGCAACTCAAACTGCTTGGTTTGGGCTTTGCACAATTTCTCAGGGAGTTTTGATATGTTGCTCTCTATGAGTAGAGGAATTCCTTTCTCTACTTCTAAGCTTCCTAACTAATCAATTAGGCTCTGAAACCATGTGAAATTTTATCTATTGCAACTACTGGAAATTATTCTTCTAACTGAAAAAATTAATTATGCAGTTTATTTTCTATGCAAATAACAAATAAAATCACTGTTGCAATTTTTACCATAAAATTACTATGGAAAATAAAATACTAGAAACTGAGAAATTCTAGCAGACACACAATAAATATGACACAGTTGTTTTGGACAATTGTCTTCGGAAAAACCCAAATTGGGAAACCGGTGCAATGGATGAGGGTTTTATTATTAATGTTCAACAATAATTTAGATGCCTAGCTAGAAATCTAATCTGAAGAAAATACTGGAAACCTTTTTGTGAGAATTTTCTCTCACCCCACAACTATTTTCTTCCTCCAAAATAGCTTCCCCAGCCTCTACGCTGAGATGCCTACATCACCCTCTGTGCAATGCCTACGCTAGCCCTCTGAAGATTTCAAGCTTCCTTCCTTCGACTCATCTAGGAGCTGAAAAACTTCCTTCTGGAATGCTACTAATCTCCTCTTCCACCTACTACTCACCCTCTGGCTCTGTCTTCCCTACTGAGTTTTTGCTACTGAGAAAATCGAATTGCATGGGAAATTGAGTATTTGCATTGGATGATCTCCATCACCACATTGACTTTCTTTTATAATCTACTGTTGGTGCACCAACGACCAAGATTAAAACTTAATAAATGCCTAGGATCATTTATGGGTCGATCCGTGTGAGTTTCTAGATGACTCACGCATTATCTCAATTAATACTTATTAACTAACCATATTCTCTAAGTTTAGACTTAGGAAATATTAAAAAATTAGTTAATAATCTAATTGAGACACTTCTAGGTATAATTTCCAGAAACGATTTATAGGTTTTGGAGATCTCATGTATTCTAGCCTCTCCACAAAATTTCATCGCTAGAACACATCTGATGCTACAAGAACTAATAATGATTTGTCCAAAAATATTGGTGTAATATTTGTTTTGTGTGTGTGCATTATTTTCTTAGTTCCAATATTTTATTTTCCAGAGTGTGTTTAATTTTGTGAATATTTGTTATAGTGAATTTATTGATATTTCCCATAAAGTAATTTATAGAAGACAAGACAAATAAATTGCATAAGTTAGAAGATAAATATCTAGTAGATACAATGGTCTAAATTTCACACCATCAAAAACTTATCGAAGAACGAATGCAGTACCTCATTCATGAAGGCTGAAAATGTAGCAGGAGCATTACACAAACCAAACAACATAACTAGGAATTCATAACTTCCATACCTTGTTACCATGGCTCTCTTCCCTTCATCACTCTCTACTATCTAGACCTGATAGTAACCATGTCTCAAGTCAATCTTTGTGAACACCTTGGCCTTAGCCAACCTTTTGAAGCAATCTGCTGCTAGTGGAAGGGGGTATTAGTTCTTCAAAGTCTGCTTGTTCAATGCTCGGTAGTCAAGGAAAATGCTCAAATGGTTAGTATCCTTCTTCTCAAAGAGTACAAGAGCACCATAAGGAGAATGAGAAGGAATAATGAACCCTAGATCAATCAACTTTGTTAAATTATGCCTCGACTCATCCAACTCCAATTTTGACAACCTGTAAGGAGCTCGTTCTGGTGGTGGGGCACCAGGCTCAAGCTCAATACAATGATCCATTACTTATCTTGGTGGGATCACTTTGGGAAACTCATCTGGAATCCTAGTTTCATGTCTTCAACAACTCAAAAAGCTCTGGTGGAACAAGCATCCCCATCCCATCATCTCTTACTTCCTTTATCATTGTTGCATATAACCAAGCATATGATCTATGTTTCACTCTCTTCATGCTTAGTGTAGATACAAGTTGCACACTTTCCTTCTTCTACTTTCATACAATTGTGAGCACAACCCATTTCTTTCCAAGATAATGAGTTGATCAATCCATGGTATCAAAACCACCCAGTTTCGTCTCAAGAAATCCTATCCCAATATCACCTCAAAATTGTCCATAAGTATCACTATAAAATCTAATTGTCCCTTCCAACCATCAATATGAACTGACACTTATTCTACCAATCTTGTCACTGCTCCGCCTTGGATTTGACTACCTTCATTATCATCCTACTTACAACTACTTTTAGCCCAAGTTTCTCTATCAAACTTTCCTTCATGAAATTTTGCGAGGCACTCGTATCAACAAGTGCTAGTACTTCATTTGTGCTAATTTCCATGTTCACAAAGCATAGCATGTGCCCTCCGTTGTCTTGTTCCTTCCCCAAGACATTCATCCTCATAATAGAATATTCAAGTGAACAAGAACCACAAAAATTAAACATACCTCTTTGCTTGCACATCTCCATATAATTATTTGCCCTCCCCTTTTCCTTTTCCTCTTGTTCAACATCTTGAGTCTTCCTCAAGTGATTCCCTCACCCCTTGTCATATGAGCTCAAGTGATCGTGAGACTTTTCCCCCTTCTGAGTATAGTGTCAAGGAGGAGCCCCTCATTGTCCATACTTTACCTTCATGGACACAACCTCGATGTTTTGATAACTCCATGACCTCCCACCTCCAATGTGACCATCACCTTGAGAAACTTATTAGTTGCACTCCTTCTTTCCCTCACCCTTCATTCCCCTCTCATCACAACCTTGTGGCATCTATAAAGCATAATACTATGAGCAATGATTGTGATGAGGAGTTCTTAAGGATAATCATTCATTCCACCATTGTGTGCTTAGATGGAAGGCCCCACACTTCTATATTGACTCATTTTCCTTATCTTCAAGATTCCTCTCACCTCACATGGAAACCATATTTTCCCACCTCCCGCCCACATCATCTTCCATGTGTTTGTGTTTGCAATTTCTTTGGGATTTGCTGAATGAGTAATCATATAGGCAGGTATATTTATATTTATTTGATGATATGTTGGTTGCACTGGCGTTATGATTACACTTGATATTAGCTTCTTCGTATGCATGTTAGAGAAGGTTTCATTGCATGCTCATTTTTTCATTAGAACTAACATCATATGATTTTTCTCATGCTAGATCAATTGCAATTAGATCAAATTTGCATAATTTTTATTTTACCGTTGATTTTATGGCTTAACATTAAGCGTGGGTGATCATAAAGACACTGTACAAACATGCTCCCCCATGGGTTAGTCTTTCATATGTTCAGGTAACACGTCTATGGTAACCAAGAGAATATTGGTGTTCTCGTGACCTCCTGTTCAAGTAGTTTCGCCCACTTTTCGAGAGATCACATCCCAGTTGGAGCCAGATGTTACGCACCATTTTGTGGGTGATATCGCTAAAAAAAATTCCAAGCTGGTCCTCAGCTGGCAGCCAATAGCCCCCTAGCAAACACCAACTAGCTCGTTGTGCCATTTCTCCACCACCTGAGTTAGCCATGTGGTCCCACACCCATTTGTCGTGATTGTATTTTTGAAGGTGGGCCTCTCGAACCTAAAGGTATGCCTTATCATTTGGTAATTGAGTATTGTAGTTTGCTTATCATGGACACTTATGGGCATGGATTAATGGGGTGATTTGGTGGAAAGAGTGGGCTAGGTCTATGCTTTTGTCCCCTAGACCTATTTTAGATGTTACCCTTGATCTTAGTCTCATGGGATCTTCTTTACTGACCTTTGGGTTTTATGGTGGTACTACATGGGAAACCCCGATTTTGGATGCATGGTCCCACTCCCTCATCCACATACATTACTCCCCTTCCATTCATTGTATCCCCATTCATTATTCTTCCCACTTGGGTCCACATTTCTCCACTGGGTCCACATAAGGTTGGCCTCCCCTTCCCTTGCCCACACCTTGGGCCGAGCTTGAAATCATGCCATGAAGGTTGATACAGCTGAAAAGAATGTAAAAGCATAAGCGCCCACATTCGACAAGAAAATGTACCACAAAATGAAAAAGATGGTCAGGAAAAACACATTTAGCATGTGGGAAAAATCCAAATGCATGAGCTCCACCCCATACCCATGGCCATCACCCTGGTTCCTATAGGCCCTAGATGAGCCTCCTTTATCATTTTGGAACTCATGGTTGTCCCAACCCCTAGTGGGCAATGAACCACCCTACCATAAAAAAGGGTATCCACTATTATACCTTACACATCATGCTCTTATCCTTTGAGCCTCAAGCAATTAATCAAGGAAAAATCATAAAAGGTAAAAGGCATATAAAGAAGGGTGGAAAATTCAAGGCTGGGGTATTTCATGCACCACGATTTCTCCTTCCTATACATTATATACCCAAGTGTGAGCTTCCTTTTATTAGCTACCCTTGTACCTTGACATGTGGCCCAAGATTACCCCTTTCATTCCCTATTCCCTTCATCTCTTTATCACATGCCACCACCATTTGAAGGATGTACCCTAGACATACTATCCCCTCTAATGGTAGAAACCACCTAATAGGGTACTTGGTAAACCCCCTTTGGAGCTTGGAGATATTAGCACATGTCAAAACCCCATTATGGAAGGACATACCATTATGAAGGGCCCACCTATTGTCCATGGTTTGTAAGCTCTTTAATTCAATTTCTTTAAATGACTTATTGTACTGGAAGGCTAGGGGACGCATTGGATCTTATGCAGGATTGCAGATGGTCTCCATTTTGGGCTTGGTCTCCCTATACAAGGTGCTAACCCTCTGGAGGGCTACACATGGACATGTAGGGTGTGTGTAGAGTGCCATGGGCCTCCATAGCAGTAGAAAGCACTCCATGGATCCCCGAAGACGTTAAGATATTGATAGAGATTCACCTTTTGGACACGGAAGATGCACCTAGTTCCCTATGCCCAGCCGACCCCATAGTTGTACCATGCACTTGGTCGATGAACCAGGACTTATTTGATGATGTGGCATCACTTTCATCATCTTCCGAGCCCTTGCATATGGTCTACAGGCATCTTCGATCTACTTGGAGACCCACGGGGTTACTTGTATGACCTCATGCCCATCGGGAGCACCACAGGTTTATTATTTGTAGAACAATGGGACAACCCCTTGTCCACTACCTTTGGGAGTCCTATTTCTCATTATGTCACCTATGGACTTCATCGAGCCTCTTAGAAGGCCCAACGACATGTACTATTGATCATTCGACCTCTTGAGAGGCTTATTCTTTTATTTATGAGCTAGTTTGGTGGGCTTGTCACCAAAAGTGAGTTATTTTGCACATTATTTTATTATAGGGGATAATATAGGCGTAATTAGAAAAATGGAACCCATTAGAAGTATATAAATACAAGTGATATGAATTAATTTTAGCATCATCACTTGGATTGGACTTGTATCTCTTTAGAGAACTTCGCTATCCTTCTTGGAGGACGAAGTTTTGGAGCATAGAATAAATTTTGATGTTTGGCTTATTTTCTCTTACCTTGGAGCTTCTTGATTGGCAAAGTTTTGATGGCTGGATATACTCTTAATACATGTAATTACAATTTAGTTCTATTTTCTCTTTCTGTATTTGCCACATACATTGTTGTTGGGATTTCACTATACTAGGGTTAATTTGTTACATCTATTTATGTGAATTTGTGGAAATTTGATTTCTAGATATTGGTACTTCATGTATGGGCCATGTATTATGAAAGAATGTTCGTAGAGATGCTTCTTTACTGAAATTCATCTTGATAAGCCATCTATTTTGCAGAACGAAGCATAGAGCTCTTGAAATTGCTTTTGTTGCTATCCTAATGCCATGCAGAGTTGTCTTTGAGGCCTCCTTGACATACAAAATTCAATATTCATAGTCATAATTATACTTAAATCCAATTTCCCCAAATAATTAGGCATTGGTCCTCCATAAGTGTCACCTCAAATCTTATTTCTTTCACCTTCCCCTCTTTTCTAGGGCTAGCCTACATAAGTCACCTATGGCATCAATTATATCACAATCTAGCCACCCAAACACTTTGATTTTTGGTCCACCACTACGCTGGTGTGTCCTCAAGAAGCCCTCAAAATCTCATGAGATTTTGATAGTGGGATCTTGAGATATCGCAAGCCCTAGCTCAAAGGTTGATTTTTGCCCTTGGTTTCCTTAGGCGAGAAACCTCACTAGGATCATCACATTATCTTTCATTGAAAGTTTCTTCCTTGATCCCCTTCTCCTCCCTAATTAGGTCAATCACATCATTGTTTTCTCAACCCCATTCCCTTGACCTAACCCCGTGTCCACTTGGTCCCATGTGGTCCCACAACTTATTGAAGCCAATTTCATAAAGGCCACACTTGGAAGCCAAGTTTCCACAAGGATTTTAGGAGCTAAAAGTATTCTTGAAAAGTCATATACTCGAACCCTATCTCTTAGAATTCCCCTAAGCCATTCTTAGGGAGCCTTTCATCTTTCTTTCAAAGAAAGAAAGCCATATATCTGAGCCTCTCTTGTGAATAGGCTTTTAGAATCACCCCTCCTCCAATCATTGATTCATTCAATTTCGAGATCAATATTATAATGGGTCTCCTCCCATTGGTGAAAGTCCCTAAAGAGTAGGGAACGTTAGCCGAGGTGACAGTGGGTTGTTGCTCCATTATTTCCCTTGATCTAGTGGTAGCCCTTCAAATATCCCCTTTAGGACCCTTGCTAAGCAGTAACACAGTCAGTATATTAGTTTTTCGCATCGCATCTTCCATCCTACTTTCCGAGTAGAAAGAGAAAGAGAGTTCAGTATGACAGAAATGTGCAAGACAATGATCAAGAATTTTATCAACCAAAAAGGGTCAAATTTCTTCAAGGGACATCCGATAAGCAACCTACTAATTTTCCTATCAACAAACATATGTCCGAGATTGTGCCACACCGATGACACCCGATGCCATGTTGTATCCTTTGTATAGTATCTCTAGCCCTACTCCTTTCCATTTACGTCGTTAGATAGTTTTGTTTTATGCACTTATGTTTTATGTTTATTATATTTTCAAGTTTGTTAGATAAGATTTTTTCTATTTCATAGGATTTACTATATATGCATGATGATTTCGATTTTGAATGGATATCTATTTGATGGAGTTTTGTTTTCTTGGATGTAGGGGTTCTAGGGTTCTCACATTACTCCATTGAAGCAATGTGTCCCAATATGGAGCCAGATGTTGCACACGTTTTCTCAGAGTTCCAAGGAAGCAGATGCACCAAATTTTTTCAAGGATTGAGATCATCAGGCCATCAATTTATTGAGTCATTGTAAATCCATTATGCAAAATTTGTAATATAAATGATGCTAGTAAGACTGTCTATGTATGTAACAACCTAGGTAATCCTATTATTTTGGAAAAAATTTCATCCTAATAGGTTTTTCGTCTCACTGACTCATATGTGTTTCTAAACACGAATGGTTGGAAGAGTTTTTATCTCCAATCTCACATCAATGCTAGGGAGGAATTTGCCGTCAAAGTCTTAGGTGAGTCCTAGTGTTTTAGTCGAGTCCTATGTAAAAGTGATTGGGAATAATTTAAGCCAATTGGCTAAATAATTTCACTACAAATCACTTGGTCTACTAGATCATATTGTGTCGCAGAATTGGGGGTTTAATTTGAGGGTCTATACCGAACGGGTGTTCCCCCTTTGAGGGTTGTAAATGTAAAATATTATGTAAAAATATTTTAGTGCATGGTCTCTTATACTTGGACACCATGGCTAAAATATTAGAGAGTGGAAAAAAATATTTAATCCCCTCAAGTGTCAATTAATTAATTTTTCTAGCAAAAAATAAACTTAATCCTAAGCCAAAAAGTTAATTAATTAGAGTCAAATTTAGAGTCCTAGAGAAATTAAATTCTCCAAGTGGAAAAATTCATGGGTATCAAAGAAATTAATTTTTCGAGGCCCCCCACCAAAGAAATATTGGAAATTTCAAGAAAAATTGGACCCTTAGGCCTTGGTGGTTAAGTCAAAGTCAATTTTTTGAGGAAATTAGCTCAAAATAATTATTTTTGAACTAATAAAAATTGGTTAAATAAAAAATTCGACGATAGAGATTAAAAGATCATCAAAGATTTATCAACAACCAAGATTATTTTGACGGGGATCAATCCAACTAGCTGTTGTTTTTCCATTTGGCGGATTTATCTATAAATTGAGAGTCATTTCTGTCTCAAGCCATCTCATTTTGGCTAATGTAACTCTGAAAAGTTGATGTAAATTACTATTCCGCTAAGAACATTGGAATAATCATAATAAAGACTTTGGGGTGTAGTTCATTGTGTGTTTGATCTATTGATTTGTGGTACATGTTGGGCACAAACATTCCTATATTGTGCTTTGTATTTACTAGTAATTGTTATTTCATTGTAGGTGATAAGACAATTGTATTGCTAAGTTGTGGGCTTATCTTAGGTGATTTGATTCACTATGTGTTGTAATGGTTATTTTTGAGAAATATATAGTGTTTTCAGGTTCCCCAACCCTTGGATTCCAAGTTCACAAACTTTGGATGGAGTTTGAATTTGTTTGGATCCCAATTATTTTTATGGTTCTCTAATTTCGCTAAGGTTGTGGTTTCTAAATTTATATTTTGAAATACATTTAGCCATTATCAAATATTTATAAAAATTTAATCTTCCAAAATTCCTTCAAGCACTTTTCACATGTATATTTTGTAAAAATATTTGTAAACTAGATTTTTTGTAAATAATTTATTTTATAACATTTGTTTTGCAACTTGGGTTTTGATTATTTTGATTTTTTTTTTTTTTTATATATTGGGGTGTGGGCTATTGTAATTTTGTTTGTGTAGGTGAGATCAAGTGGAAAGAGCTATATTAGAGCTAGATCTAGGCCCTGGAGGGTAATATTGTAGGAATTTACAGGGTAAGTTCCTTAGATTGAACACCGAAGGACACCGCTGACAAACAGATCACAGATCAGTACACTAGTATTCTTGACGTGGTTAAAACCCTCAAAGAGGGAATAGTCCACGGCCTTAGCCAACGCAACCACTTTAGGCAATATTATTAATAAAAATAAATAAAATTTACATAAGCTTCTCTCATAAACGGTCTCAGACAAATGACCCTCCATGCTCTTTACATAGAGATCATGGACCAATCAGGTGTTAAACCATGGATCAAGTATCGGTAACACCAAGGAGAGAATGAACCGTTAGATCACTTCATGTCTAGAACATATCGTGACCATTGGATTTGTAAGTTACAAAAAGTACATACTAAAGAAACACACTTTACCTAACTATACACTAGACCAAGTTATACTTAATTATTTCCTATGTGTCAGAATATCCTAACATCCCCCTTAAGAACAAATTGGGATAGGATTGAAGGATGTACAAAGATGACACAATAGGAGAAGGAAGGAGGCATTAGAACCTATCCCCCTATAATTACAACTTCCTGAAATCCAACCATAAATCGAAGTTTAGTAAAATTCGCCTCTTTGAGAGCCTTTGTAAAGATGTTTGCAACTTGATCATCGGTTGAACAATATTGCACTTCAAGAACATGGTAATGAATTAGCTTTCTGATGAAGTGCATGTGTAGTTCAATGTGTTTTCTAAGCTAATGTTGGACTGGATCTTTGCATAGTTGGATGGCACTTTGATTATCACACCAAAGTATAGTCTGATGCTGCTGCTGAAAACCAAACTCTGATAGGAGCTAACGAAGCCACGTGGATTCCTTACTAGATTCAAAAATGCCACAATACTCTACTTCTACTAAAGAAAGAGAAATGTCACTTTGTTTCTTGCAAGTGTGAAAATCCCTACACTCAAGGAAACCCTATTGCAAGAAAACTGAATTTACTTCTCCTACTTGATTTTAATATACATTATCAAGTTATTTTATGGAAATATTGAAGTAAATTACTTCTGCAACCTACACCAATTTAATTTGATTACATGAAACAAGAAACTAAGAAAAGAACAAGATACGTAGGACACTGTTATTTTTGGACAAAATAGTCCTAAAAAAAACCCAATGAGGGAAAACCAATGCAATAGCTCTGAGGGTTTTATATTATGGATTTTAGGCATATGCGGTTCATTTCTTTTGAGTTAACTCTCAGAGTATTCACGGTAGTAACCATATTTGTCAACATTTCAAATCCCAATAGTTTTTATATTATTAAGTAGTAGTTCTGAATACAATGTTGGATGCCCTCCCTACAATCTAGTTACAAAGAAACATATAATGGTGGAAAACTGAGTGAGATTACATCACTTCACCTAGTAGTTTCCGGTTGATCCGACAATAGAACTGGCTAACCCAACTATCTCTGCATTGGCCCTATGTAGATCATGCGTCAGCCTTACAGGCTTTGCCTCAACCCTACGATGTCTCTTCTGCCTCTTGGAGCTTTTGCATCAACCTCTTCTAGCTATTTTGGTAGCTCCCCGACAGTTCCAACTTTTTGAGTAAAGTCAAATTCCCTTCTGTGCTAGCCCTTATGGCTCTGTGTTAAGCCTGTGTGGGCTCAGATTGGCCTAGCGTCAGTCCCTTTGGGTGTTGCGTTGCCTCCACTAGTGGCTCTCCGTCTCTCTGCCTAGTATTCATGAACTATCCCTACCCCTCTGCTGCAGAATGATCACTTAGTTTGAATTTCTCAGCTTCCTAGGCCCAAAAATTTCGAACTCTAGAACAACTCGTTCTCTCGGTGTGTTTCTAAATGAACCCCAAGCCTCCTTCTTATACTTTTCTCATTGAGACTTCAACAATTGAGATTAAGTCTCTAATCAATGGCTAATATTAAAAACTTGACTTGATCTACTTTCTAGAACATTCTCACCCATATTTTGATTAATACCTATTAATACTTTAATTTTCCTAAGTTTAGACTTAAGAACCCCATTAAAAATATTAATTATTTTAATAAAATGCAATTCGGGTGGAATTTCACCAAATAGTTTCTGTCTTCTTTAGAACTCATGTGGCTTAGCCTTTCCACAAATTTTCATGGTTAGAGCACATCCGATGCTACCAAAAACTAACACTCCCTCTTAGCGAGGAATGTGCTTTAGCAACAATGTCAAATTGCATGTTGCTTTGTATCTGAAGCATCTCCTTTTCACACTGTTGTTGCCACCAACACTGTGCTACTGCTACTACTATACTGCTTCCGATGAAACTGCACTGCCATTGTTGCATCTGTACTGCATCTCCCTTTGCATCTACTGCTAACACATCCATTACTAGCTCTGCACTGTGACATTTTCCAATTGTTGCTGCTCAGCAATGGAAAAGCATCCCAAATTTCTGAACTAACTGTGTTCAGCATAATACCATGTGAATGTTGGAATCTAAGTGCTACTAGTCCTTGACCCTCTGAAACTTCTGCACTATTGTTGACTTCTACACTGTGCCATCTGCACTGCTGCTGACTTATGCACTGTGCCATCTGCATTACTGCCAACCTTGCACTGGGCTGATCAGTCTCTGGTCTCCGACTACTGCACTTTTGTCTCCAATCAATCCACTGCATCATTTGACACTAAGTCCATCTCAATACTTCTGAATCTTTGGCTTTTGTAGCAAGGAAATGATCCAAGAGGTGGGTTCCTCAAGGATCCTACCCACATGTAGTCCTATTTACTACAATTCTATATTGCCCCATTTCCCTCCTGGAGATACGCGGGCACTCATGGCACTCTCATCTTCGTCAATTTTTGCTGAAGCAGCCTTAGGATCATGTTTCTCATCCTTATCCTTTTTCTTCAAAGGACAATGGGATGCAAAGTGGCCCATCTCATCACATATGAAACATTTCACCTTCGAAATGTCCTCCTTCCGCTTCTTCTTCTAATGTCCCTTTGATGCTAGAGTTGTATTCTCCTCCTCCTCCTTGGTCTTCATGCCACTCCCACTGCTTCCATTCAGGTTGACCTTAACTAGGTCCCTCCTTAATTCTTCATGTTGAAGAGCTGCTCACATCTCCTCCCATGAAGGTAGTCTTTCCTTGCCCAATATACTTTGGACGAAGACTTGCCATTAATCTGAGACTCCATTCAGGGTTGTCCTTACCATCACGGTAGAATGAGGAGTAGACCCCACTGCAACAAGATGATTTCTGGTGTCCTGAAGATGTTGAAGATAGGAGTTAACCTGTTATCCCTTCTGCATCAATGTTCGCTGCAACCTTTGTTCTAAGTACATCTTTTGTTGCTCGGAAGAATATTCATACAATGAAGACAAAGCTTCCCACATTTCTCGGGCTATATCTTTGCCTTGCAAGTGTGAGACCACATGATCTCGAACTCCATCGAGAATGAACCTCTTCACCTTCCCCTGCTCGGCATTGTACTTCTTCCTCTGATCATTGTCTACGGGAACATCCACAACACTCTTTACATAGGCTTTGAGGTCATACTCCTTCAGAACAACTAAGATTCTAGTCTTCCATATGACGTAGCTGGAATCTCCTTCCAACCTGTCCTTATCTCTGAGCCCATGTGAGGCCATCTCACCCAAACTATTGAATTGACTCCTCTAGCCACTGCACAACATTGGTTTGCTTCTCGACGAATGAAAAATTTGAACTTTTGGTGAGAAACATCCTCTGGGGAGAAAATTCCCCTTCTATGTGTCTTTTCTCTTTTTTGACATATTTCTACCCTAACAGAAATTGCGCCCTTCAAGCGTTGTGCTATAGCTCTACGTCACTCCCTCTGCCTCTGCAAGCTCACAAATCGAAAATCATACCTCTATGTCAACTCTCTTAGAGAGAGATTTCCTCCGAATATCTGCTTTCCTGACAAGGACTGCGTAATACCTTCAAGGGGATTCGAATTGCTACCAAACGCAACTTTTGTCCTCTCTTCTCAGCACTATATCTTCTCTTCTTGTTCCAAAATCAATCCTCTGATACCATGTGAAAATTCGTACGCTCAAGGAACCCCTACTGCAGCAAAACTTAATTTATTTCTACTTGATTTTAATATATATTATCAATTTATTTTCTGAAAAATATTGAAGCAAATTACTTTTGCATCCTACACCAATTTAATTTGATTACATGAAACAAGAAACTGAGAAAAGAACAAGATACATAGGAAACCGTTATTTTTGGACAAAATAGTCCCCAAAAAAAGCCAATGTGGGAAAACCAGTGCAGCATCTTTGAGGGTTTTATATTATTAAGCAGTAGTTTTGAATATAATGCTAGATGCCCTCCTGACAATCCATTTACAGAGAAAAATATAATGCCATAAAATTGAGTGATATTACCTCACTTCACCTGATAGTTTCTCGCTGATCCAACAACAAAATTGGCTAACCCCATTATCTCTGCTCTGGCCCTGCGTAGGCCCTGTGTCATCTTTACAGGCTCTACATCAGCCTTGCGCTGTCTCTTCTGCCTCATTGAGCTTCTGTGTCAACCTCTCCCGGCTATTCCGACAGCTCCCTGACAGTTCTGGCTTTCTGCGTGAAGGGAGCTTCCCTTTTGCATTGTCCCTTCTTGCTCTGCGTCAAGCTTGCGTGGACCTAGACTAGCCCAATGTTAGTCCTTCTGGGTGTTGTGCGTCTTCCACTAGTGGCTCTCCATCTCTCTACCCAGTATTCCTGAACTATCCCTGCCCCTCTGCTGCAGAATGATCACTTAGTTCAAATTTCTCAGCTTCCTAGCCCCAGAAATTTCGAACTCTAGATCAATTTGTTCTCTCTGTGTGTTTCTAAATAAACCCCAAGCCTCCTTATACTTTTCTCATTGAGACTTCAAAGATCAAGATTAAGTCTCCGATCAACGGCTAAGACTAAAAACTTGACTTGATCCACTTTCTAGAACATTCTCACCCATATTTTGATTAATACCCATTAATACTTTAATTTTCCTAAGTTTAAACTTAGGAAACCCATTAAAAATATTAATTGTTTTAATAAAATACCATCCAGGTAGAATTTCACCAAACGGTTTTTGGGTTCTTTAGAGCTCATGTGCCTTAGCCTCTCCACCAATTTTCATGGTTAGATCACATTTGATGCTACCAAAACTAACAGAAAGTCCATGTAATAGGTCCAGAACCAAGAGTGATGACATAACATGTAGTAGACTTCCGATCATCAAGGTCACCAGCCCAATCAGAATCAATTACCAGCTTCAGTGGCACCACGATACTTTGCTTTTGTTGAAGAAAGAGAAATGGCACTTCGTTTCTTGCAAACCCATGTAATACGTCCAGAACCAAGAGTGAACACATAACCTGCAGTAGACTTATGATCATTAGCGTCACCACCCCAATCAAAATCAGTGAAATGAACCAATAGAAGAGATGCTTTTGCACTGTAATTAATCCCGAACTGAACTGTACCCTGAACATAACGAATTATTCTTTTAGCTACTTTCCAATGACTTTCATGTGGGTTGTGCATAAACTGAGCAACAAGGCCAATAGCAAAGGAAAGGTCAAGACAATATGGGTTAGATACAAAATATTTCCAACAAGATGACGGTATAAGGTAGTGTTGATGGTGTTGGACCCGCCAACATCAGGGGATCTCCCCGGTATGAATTCTTGACTAGACCTCACACCGTTTGGTGTAGGAGTCCCATCCGCTATGATGGCCCAGTTTCCATTATCTTAAAGATTTGCCTCAACTCTTACTTGTCAGCACATGAGAGTGGTTTTCTTTGTCTTCCGAGAAGTGAGGTTCGTGTGCTTGGTGAGTGTAAGTGTCACTTGTGTCAATGGTTTGTTCATTGTAGAGGGAGAGGGTGGGAGTGAGTTCCAAGTTGGTTGGGATGAAGTCCCAACTCGGCTAGGAACACACAACACAACATGACGTGCATAGCTTCCGAAGGAGCAGTCCACACGGATGCGGCAATCACAACACACAAGGTAAGATAACATGTACAACACTTAGTAGATGAGTCCACATGAGTGCAACGGTTGTTACAACAAGTTCCATGTGAGAGTTCTGTCTGATGTCCAGGAGAGTAGTCTACATGGGCGAGACAATGTTAACAACATATGCAACACATTTTCATTAACATATGTGTATTACAACAAATGAATTAGTTCAAGTGTTAAACACAGGTTCAAGAAACATGCATTACAAGCGTTAAAGATTAGTCTTACAACAGATACAATACATGTGTGAAAATGTGATGGCTTGTTAGAAGGCTTCTAAATTAAGAGAAAGTTCCAAGACACATCGTTACACCATACATCACTAACCCCGTGTGAGGGGCTATTATACACATATTTGGGCACTGCAACCCCAATCATATATGTCCATAAACCAAGGGCTTCTGAGTCCCTAAAATTGTTGTTTCAGGCCCTAAAGGAACAAGGCCAGTTGATTACATCATCTCCCAGAAGTTCTCCACAGAAAACTGCTCAGAACTGGCCAAAAATGGACCATACAGATTGCTCAGTGCAGAGGGTGCAATGCATCTCACCTGCTCAGTGCAAAAAGTGCGATGCATACTGGAAAGCCCTTCTGTAGAGCGCGATGGGAAAGAGTAGACAAATGGCAGAGACAGTTTGCAAGGTGGATGATCATGGAATCTTCCAGAAACTTCTCCTGTGACACTTACCTCTCTGAATTCGCCCAGGGATGAGTAAGAGATCATCAATCTCCAAGTGGAATCAAGAACTATCAAAGAGAAGACGCTAATCAAAATCCTAGAAGCTGACTCACCCCCCTGCAATCATCTATATATGGGTCCCTCATCCCAGAGATCCAGAGGCTCGAATCTTGTATCTTGTAAGGAAGTATTGTTGGTTTCTTGGTGGAATATCATAGTGTTGGGTGATCTAAGCTTTTCATGAGGTGAAGAAGGGCTTTCATGCTAGGAGGATGGCACTGGGTCAGATCAATGGGTTGTAATCCTCTTTTCTATCTCTATATCAATAAAGCTATTCAAGTTTTCCTCCACATTCTTGTATGTTTGCTAATATATGAATTTGTGTGGTCAATATATATCTGGTCCTATATTGTTTATGATTGTAGATCTCTGCACTTTGAAGGTATTATGCTGCTTTGACTTTACAGGTACTCTTTGAAGCGGAGTGGTCAAGGGAGGAGCGACAAAGATCAGAGGAGGAGGAACAAGCAGAGAACCAAGTGAAAGATTGAGGTTGGTATTCTTTGCTCTTGTCCTATTTACTTCTCATAAAGGAAAACAAAAGTAACTTTAATTTGTTTGTTTCTAAGATAGCTACCCATCTTAGTGGGACTAGCAGCTCTGCATAGACACTAGATCTCCCGATAACAAAATGGAGACTCTGCTGGGGACCGAATAGCTTGTTTGCTTGTCTGTATTTGTTTGCTTTATAAACTTACAGACGGAGCTTGAAGTCAAGCTAGCTAGCCTTCGAAATGAATTTGCTATGCAAGTGCAAAGTAGATCAATGCTACTTCAGTCTATCTCCGGGTTTTGTTTATAAATTGAACAATTGATTTGCAAACATCCTAATTTCCCTGGTGGTGGCTCAAGTAGCCTCATTAGATCAGCCCTTGTGATTTTTATTTATTGACTATCATTGGCTCGGCCTAAATCCCTGAACTGAGCTGCAAACTATGACCAAGAACCCAGTTCAAATCTCGTCCCTAGACCATCGCACCTTCTCTTCTTAGGAATCTGGATGCATCGCACCTCCTGTGTGCAGTAGGTGAGATGCATCTCTATTTCTCTGTGTTACAGGTGCGATGATCAGATAAGACCTCTTCTGCTTCCAGATTTTGGTTTTTGTTCACTCTCTTTAGCTTTATTCAGGAGTTTTGCTGTCTGTGATTAGTATACTACTATGGAAACTCCCTTCCTTTACATGATTCAGCCTCCATAGTACAAAGAACTGTAAATGTTTTTATGTATTGTTCGCCATTTACGGTTCTCCTTTACAAATAAGTAGCGTAATCAAGATGTCATCTTTTGATTTGGAAGTGTCGCAAGTGTCGTTTTCAGTCAAAGAAAAGAATCCTACTATTCTTGATGGTCGATTACACTGTTACTATTGTATTTGATTTGAATTAATAGTTTTTCAAGTGTCGAAAGCAGTTTTCAATTCAAAATCGCAAAGTCTCGTCATTATCTTCCTTTTGTCTTTTGAAAGAAAATCATTAGTACTGTCGCTTGAAACGATTCAGATTTGTACTTAGCATTCTTTTTGTCATTCACACATTAAGAAAGCGAAAACAAATTCATGCATGTGCATTTGCATTTAGACTGCATGTTGATTTTGATTTAGGACAACGCATCTAATGTGTGCTCTTTGCTCTATGTTGAAAGAATCTCGTTTCTCTTTCCTTAGTAGCTAGGATTTTCATTGCAAAAAGAAGATTGAACGATTGTTTATCATCTTAGATTGCATTTTAGGAATTGTATATCTACATCACGCGGTGAACCTAAAAGGAAAACTTCTTAAGAAAGATCAATTGTAAAAATAAATTCAATGAACATAAAAATGCTTTGGAACCTAATGCACAACATTTAGAAGTCTAGGCTAGAGACGTATTCCGGCGTCGTAAAGCCTGGTAACTATCACTTTCATTGTAGGTTGGGTGATTCCTCCTCTTTGAGAGAACAAGTGCCAGTACGGACTTGTGCTCCCACGTACCGTCGAGTATATATTGGGAGACCACAATAGGCTATAATCCTTTATCCTTAGGAAGTCATGTCTGCCGCCCTATCGATCACAATGAACTGAACACAACATTCGGGAAGATTGACTAGTACCGTACCATAAAAAGTATTCTACAGTTTTGCAATTGGTTTGGTAATCCCTCTATCTAGATTTCCAGAGTAGTCTCTTTCGTTCCTTTTCAGACTTCTTAAAGGAAAAGGTCCATCTGAGCACTTGTCACTTCAAGCTCATTAAAAATCGAAGGCGACTAGAGTCATCTTTAGCTTTTTCTCATCTCTTAAAAATTGAAAAATCAAGTTGTGTCAAAGTGTCTAAAATTCATTTAATTCGGAATCATTTTTCCCTTATTTTGAGTTGATCGAGTAATCCGAAATCGTGGGATAAAGTCAGAAACCCCGTCGTTCACAGAGACTAACGAGTCAACTGTCTTTGACTCCGGAAATGAAACTATTCCGGACAAAGCGAACTTGCTTAACTGGATCAAAGTCCCCTAGTTTGCTTGGAACTTGTGTCCCAACATCCTCAGGGAATCTGGTTACTCCAACCATCTCTGGTACCCCTGCCTTTATAGAAGAAGTTCCGCGGCCACAAGAGGACATTAGAACTGATCCTAGTGTAACGGTAAACGCTTCTATTCCTGAATCGGCTCCATCTACAGCTGATTTGGAAGGTGTTACCCCTCCAGCAACTGTCGCTGCAGAGTCTATACCTTCTTCGACACCAGATATTTTACGGACTTGAAGGTCTACCTCTCCCACCTAGATTGATTACTATAGAAGAGATTATGGAGGATCCTCCATCCAGTACTCCATTGCATTTTGGAGCTAGGATCACCCTATATCCTTCTTCATCAAAAGTTAGTCTCCCTTCATCGCAAGTTTCTGTAGAATTGCTAGGAAATCTTTTGGATAGACTAGATATGTCTGAACAACCGTCGACATCTAGGACTGTGTCAACTGACGCAGTGGTAGCAGAACCTCTTGCTGCTACTCCAACAATGTTCGATGTTGTACCATCTGTCCCAACTAGCTCTCAACCGCTAGATGGAGTCCATCTAGGGACTGTTTCGACAGTATGGTCTGTTCCTGTTTGTTCGTCCGAAATAATATCCGGAATCTCTTATGTTGAGTCTCGACAAATTGATCCTTCACAACAGTATCAATTTGGGCAGTCCAGTCCCCAAAGGCTGATCATTCCTTTGAGTACTGGATTGCCACCATATGGGGGGCAGTATGCCCTTTCATTGTTTCCTCCGGGAGAACAACCATATGGGAGTTCGCAACAGAATTCGGGTGATGCTGGAATTACATCCAACGGTTGGGTGCCAATACTGCCTCAACAACCAAGAGTTGTATACTCAATGCAACAAATCCTACCTGCGTCAAATATCCCCACTACACCGGCCATTGTGACTGTGTCGCAAGTGCAAGCGTTGCCTGTTGTATGCCAACCTCAAGTTTCTCAGGTCGCAATACAACAACCTCCTGTTTCCACGACACAACCGCAATCGATTAGTGGCTCCCTAACCGGAGTGACCCAGGTTCAAACAGGTACTATTGCCCCTCATCTTGGTCAAATAGCTAGTATTGAACAACAACAAATGGTTTCACAACCATGGCTGGTGCAATATCAACAACCGCAATTCCAACAAGTTTACCAAGGATCAGAGCAACAAATCTTTGCAAGTAATGGGCAGCCGTATATTCAAAACAGTCAACAAAAATCATATCAAAATGGTTATGCTCATCAACCTCTTACCAAAGTTATCAACATCAAATGCATTATGCTAGTATGCAAAGACCCATAGCTCAAGCAATACCATCCTATCGTAGGTATGCTTCGCCGAACCTGAATCAACATTTGCCCTTCGTGGTGACTTTAGAGTTACTAGATCTAAATCGGCTAACAAATGATCCAATTGCTTATGCCCCTTGGTGGCCGGCGATTCCTCATAAACTTTCATCAGATATTCCTAAATTTAATGGAAATCCGGGTGAAGACCCGTCAAATCATGTGATGACCTTTCATCTATGGTGTTCATCCAACACTCTAAATGATGATTCGATTAGGCTTCACCTTTTTCAGCGAACGTTAACTGGTCCGGTAGCAAAATGGTACATTGTATTGCCAAGAGCTTCATTTGATAACTTCAGCACCCTCGCCAGAACCTTTTTAACCCATTTTCAGTTACCCAAAAGGTACGAAACAGGAACAGAGCTTCTTACCAATTTCAAACAGACGACAACCACTCACATATCTGATCATATCCATGAGCGGCAATGTCATCGTAGAATGGTAAAAACATATGTTCCTGATCAACTGTTAGCTGAATGGTTTATTAAGTCATTGTTACCTTCTATCACAGAAGATGTGGCAAAGGGAGGGGTCGTTGCTAAAGAGCAAGTCATTCCTCGTGCGCAATATCTAGACTTAATCTATACTCAGTCTGGCACGCTCTATGACAAAATCCCTGATGCTCCTAGACCGGAATTTTCCGTTCCTCCTCCTCCTAAATCAAACAAAGACTCTCATGCCAGTGATGGTGTGATAGGTATGACTAGCACGAAAACCGTAAAGGCTACATCGAAAAAATCTCGTACGGTTTCTAGTCAAAATGCAAATGAAGAACTTCTCGCCTCGGAGGTAAATGCCGTGTCGACTAATAAAGGTAAAGAACCGAAGCAACCAGGGGGCAAGAAAAAAAAGAAAGGGAAAAAGAAGAAACAGGATAAGTCATCTCTTGCGAAACCTTCTACAAACCCTTCTGGGCAAAGGAAACCCCCTGCAAGGTGTCAGATATGCGATGAGGATCATTGGACGAGAGATTGTCCACATAAAGATGAAGTGAAGAAACTCTTAAAGAATTAAAAAACCTCAGCGGTATTGACTGATCCGTTTCCAAACCCGGGAACCAATCTGGTTGCTAGTGACAATGCTTCCCCATCCCAAGTACTCATGTTGTCCATTTCGAAACAACAAAATGATGCTTTGATATCAACAAGGAATAAAGATTACGGGAATCCACAACTATCGAACAACAAGGCTACTGATCAACCTAGTAGTTCGATGACAACTTCGACCGAAGTTGTGCCACCCATCATTCCTAAGCTGACAATAAAGCCGCCAAAGGGAGTAGTACACAAATCGACATTTAATCCCCATGCCAGAGCAGCACAGAATTATAATATAGTAGAGGACCTGGCCCAATCGCCGTCCTCTATGTCGGCACTTGAGGTACTTCATAATTACGCCTCCCAAAAGCAGGCTCTATTATCAGCAATAGGTGGGATTGACCTAGCGGATTCCAATCTTGTGGCCTTTAATCATAAAGGATATGACCCTCAATTACCAGCTCAACTTGCTTTCCTTATTCAAGTGAAAGCCCTCAACAAAATTGTTCATCGGACGATTATTGATGAGGGAGCATCTACACGTATTATGTCGATGAGTTGCTAGAAAACTTTGGGCTCACCACCCTTGTCGCGATCGTCAACAATGTTGAAAGCATTTGATGGAAAAACATACACACCATATGGGATTTTAAGTAACTTGCAAGTCGAACTGGGGGGCAAAACAATATAAATTGATGTTGAAGTTATCGATGGAAACCTCGATTACAACATCCTACTGGGAAGGCCCTGGATATATGCTATGGCCGCTGTTGTGTCGACATACTTTAGAAAGATTGCATTTCCTTTCCAAGGAGGAATTACAATCGTCGACTAACAAATGTTTCTCCCCAACAGTTCACAAGTTACAGGAAGCATTCCGATGATCCACGGGAGCTCTCATTCGCTTCAAAATATCGGAGTAGGCCTACTAAAAGACCTGACATTGATGGGTACTTTTTCCCTATTGCCTCCAAACAATCTGGCAGAAGTGGACACAGTGGGAACCTGCAATATGGTGTCTTCCATTCAGAAGATATCCGATCACGATGTTAGCATGGATCATCACGAGGTTTTTCCTCCAAGCCCAATAGAAATATTGTAGCAATCAATGTTTTCGACATGGGAGGCGAACCCAAATCAATGCTCATCAAGCGTTTGGATAGATAGGTCTAAGGAATATGGTACCCCTTCAGATCCTTGGTCGCATGTACACTCTACAGATGAAGGAATTGTTCAGTCAATGATGATTGACAGGGCACCATGGGAAGATTACCACCATCGTTCCCATCTTCCAGGTTATAAAGAAGATTGTTCCAATGACCTTGATCATCCTTCAGTATTTGATTTCCTATCCAATACTGTAAATATAGTGGATTCCGAGTGAAACCTGTCCAATATTGAAGAAACTATCACCATAAATATATCGACTAAACCAGATGTTGTAGAGAATATTCATGTCGGCAAATCTTGTTCTCCTATAGAACTGGAAATATATTACGCTCTCTTTCACGAGTTCAGAGATGTCTTTGCATGGTCATATGAAGAAATGCCAGGCATCAACTCGAGTATAGTTGAACACGAAATTAACATGTATCCAGATGTCAAACCAATACGACAACGGATTTGACAGGTGCACCCCAAGAAAGCCACTGCCATCAAGGCTGAAGTTGAAAAACTTCTCCATGCTGGTTTCATTTACCCTGTTCCTCTAACCAATTGGGTATCAAATATTGTTCCTGTAATGAAAAAGCAAGGAACGATAAGAGTGTGCGTCGATTATAGGGATGTAAATCAAGCTTGTCCAAAGGACAACTACCCTACACCCTTCATTGACCAGATAATTGATGAATGCGCCGGATGTGAAATATTTTCATTTATGGATGGATTTTCGGGGTATAATCAAATAAATATCCGCTCACAGGACCAATCAAAGACTACATTTATTTGTATGTGGGGCACATTCGCTTACCGTAAGCTACCTTTTGGTTTAAATAATGCAGGGGCAACCTTTCAGAGGGCAATGAATTATGCCTTCCATGACACCAAGAACATCGTTCAACCATATCTCGACGATCTTCCGGCTCATTCGCGAAAGCGGACCGATCATCCGCGACATTTGAGAGCGATATTTCTATGTTGCCGACACTACAAGATATGGCTCAATCCACACAAATGTGTGTTTTGTGTCGGTTCTAGTCGTTTACTTGGCTTTGTAGTTTTGAAAGACAGGATTCATCTCGACCCCTGTAAGGTTCAGGCAATCATTAATTTGCCTCCACCTTCAAACTTGCTTCAGATTCAGAAACTCCAAGGGAAAGAAAACTTTTTGAGGAGGTTCATTCCAAATTATGCCGAACTTGCTAAAGATCATATGCGTCTGTTGAAAAAAGAAGTACCCTTCATCTAGGATCAGGTTGTGCAAGCTTCCTTTGATGCTTTAAAAGAATCCCTAATAAAGGCATCATTAATGTATGCTCCTGATTATCAAAAAGACTTTAACCTGTATCTGGCTGCAGTAGATACGACCATAGCAATGGTTTTAGTTCAAGAAGACAATGGAATTGAACATCCTATTTATTATTTAAGTCGAAACTTAAATGATACAGAAACCAAGTACTCCTATGTTGAAAAGTTGGCTCTCACAGTTGTTCAAGCGATACAGAGATTTCGACACTATATCCTCTTTCGAAAAACTACCATTTTGTCAGATTGCAACCCCATGACTTATATCTTGTCGCGACAGTTATTGGGGGGAAAATATTCCAAATGGATAGCAATTTTGCAAGAGTTTGATCTAGAATTCGTAAAATCCAAATCAAAGAAAGCTCTGGTTTTCGCGGAGTTACTATGCAATCTCCCATCATCGTCCAATGATTCAACATCCAATACAACAATCGTGGATGAATCTTTGTTTCTGATATCTTCAAGCGATCTGTGGTATGGAGATATAATCATCTATCTCCAAACCCAAACATATAGGCCTAATACATCCCATTCAGAACAACGACGTACTCGATACCAAGCAAAAGACTACATGATCGTCGGTGATACACTTTACCATCGTGGTATCGATACGGTTCTGCGGAGGTGCCTCACCCATGAGGAGGCCGGAAAAGTCCTGAACGATTGTCATTCAGGCGCATGTGGGGGGCATCAATTTGGTTACACTATAGCGCAAAAGATTTTACGAACAGGATACTTCTGGCCAACAATGTTCAAAGATTGCATAACCGCATTCAGAAGTTCCCATGCTTGTCAAATCTTCGCCTGCAAAACCAGAATACCACCCACGCCTCTGTAGCCAGTAGTCGTTGTTGGGCCATTCGCCAAATGGGGCATAGATTTCATGACTTGTAACCCCACCTCGGCTGGGGGGCATGGGTATATCATAGTCGCAATTGACTATTTTACGAAATGGGCCGAGGCGATGCCTACATTAAACAACAACGGCGAAATGACTGCTCTTTTCTTTTTCAATCATGTAGTCTCCAGATTTGGTGTTCCAAAAGCTATAGTCATAGATCATGGATTGCATTTTCGCAATCACATGATGGTTGAGTTTGCTGCCAAATTAGCACTGTCCCACGATAGCTCTACTCCGTATTATCTGCGAGCTAACGGGCAAGTTGAGGCAATCGACAAAGTCCCGAAATGCATGCTGCAAAGGATGATTGGAGTCCATAAACGGAGTTGGCACCTAATCCTATACTCAGCCCTGTGGGCATATCGGACATCGATAATAAATGCGACCGGGTTTACACCCTTTCAGCTGGTGTATGGCTTGGAAGCAATCTTACCAGTTCAGTGCGAAATCTCATCCCTCAAGCTCGCAGTCGACCTTCTCCCCGAAACTTCAGAAGAGGAGGCTCGTTTATTGGAATTAATCCAACTGGATGAAACCCGTCGCGATTCCGCCTTGGCTAACGAAGCCCATAAGAAATGGGTCAATGTGCAATTTGAGAAGAATGTCAAACCCCGTGCCTTCTCAGAAGGTGACCTGGTCTTACTTTATGACCAGGAGTCCGATAAGTTGGGAGCATGTAAGTTCAAGTCTTTATGGATGGGCCCCTATATTATCAAGCATGTATTGGAAAAAGGAGCCTACGAGTTAGTTGATTATGATGGGATTCCACTGGCGCAACCCCGCAACGGGTTGTACCTTAAGCGTTACTATGCTTAACTCAATATAGTAACCCCTATGCTTTTGTTACATTTTTGTTTTCACTAAGAGCAATCGTTTTTGGTTAGGTAATCCACTTTTGCATTTGTTACAGATGTTGAACCCATTGGAATAATTTGTTGGATATGCCGATGGAGCATGCCGTAGTTCGCAGAACCTATCTTCTGTGGCCTGGGCCATCTTTGATCCAAGCCGTGAGTTAGTAAGTTTCAGAGGGGTGTGTATTGGCTGATCAACGAACAACATCATTGAATACAGCGTGTTGATAGAGCTCCTCTTTGATGCCATCGCACATGGCATACGTCGACTTGTTGTCAGGCTAGACTCACAGTCATCATTCTACAGCTCACCAGTATCTATTCTGTATGGAATCCTGCTATCTATCGCATGTTCCTAAGGGTCAAGATTTTGGAAAGACAGTTCGATTCTATCCAATATCAGCATATTTCTAGAAACTTAAACACATTAAAAAATTCATTGGCAAATTATGTGTTAGATAGACATTTGTGACATTTATAAAAGAAAAGCATTTCATCAATATTTGCATCAGGATCATGTAACTTAACCAAAATGAAGCTCCGAAAATCAAAAATATATATATAACTATTTATGGTTTACACATAGTGTTCTGTGCCCAAGACAAAATCGGTCAAATGACCTAAAAACTCAAAATGCTAGGGGGCACCCTGGTCTAATGGTGTTGGTGATAATAGGTCACCTCCTGTGCAATCATGTGTAAAAGCCTAGTCCATCGACGTGGCATGCCAGTAGTATGTTGCTGTAAGCTCAGAGGCAACTCATCAGTCCTCACATCCGGGATACCGAGAGTGAGGCCTTCGATCTGATCCTGCAATGCTGCAAGAGTCTCGGCCACATCCAGGTCGCGAAGGACAACCCTCCCTATAGCCTCTCCTGCTGGAACGACAGTTGGTGCTCTCAGGCGCACTGTTGGTCGCACCGGTCCGATATCTGCATGAGCACATGAGTTTTTGATTAGTCTTGATAAAAGAAAGCACATGAACATTATAAAAGCAATAAATAGGGATATGGTCAGAAATTTTACCTATGGCACTCCACTGCTCACCAGCCGGCAACACCAAATCTGGGTCACCCCAGAAATCCATACCAGCATATGGACACTCGACATAAACCATCTCCTAACAGTTGAACCACTCAAAGAAGGCATCAGAGAAAGAAACCCGTGGCTGACCAGCATGTCAGGCCATAAGGTCAACCCATCTCTGCATCCGTGGCTCAGTCGGTGGCAGAAAACCAAGTGAAATGTATTGTGGCTGCATCAGTGGGATCTTCTCCAAGGCGAAAGTGGTCAAAATGGAACCATAGCCAAATTTCTTAGATCAACCATTTTTCACCTTGGTAAGTTGTTCTTTTATCACCGGAAGTACTGCATCACATCAGTTGAACACCTTCGGTTCAAGGCATTCTAAGGCATACTGCATATAGGACCTGTTGACCAAGTGAAGCGCTGCACTACCGGCCAATCTAGCAAAGGTGAACAAGATGGTCCTCAAAGACCGATCAGTGACATCTCAGATGCTGATCTTGCTGTCCCTACTCCACTGAGATCCTTCTCTACAGTATCGACGAATATAATCCCTCACGAATTTTCCCCCACGGGCAAAACCTGATAGTGAGAGAGGGGCACCACGCCTCGATAAACCGGTCAAAAAATAGATGTCCATGATAGTCAAGGGGATGGATTTGCCTCTAATCTAGAACACCTAGTTGGTAAGATCCCATGCATCAAGGAAATATTGCAACAAGTTGATTTGTTGCCTCATGCTAGAGATGCGAAAGAACTTGAGCAAACCATAGTTTCGCAATGCAGTTACCGTACTTGGATCATGTAAAGCAACCATGTCCTCTTCTTCATGCTCACATTCTCACCATGTAACAACCATTTTGCTCCGATGAATCTCTGAAAACAAACAAGAGAAGAGTCAGGATCCTGATTTGGCAAAAAGCAAGAAAATTTTCCATGAAAAAATAGTGCACAAGTTTCCCTCCTTGCGCCCATCGCACCCCAGCTGTGTACTGGGAGTGATGCATACTGACTGGCCAATGGTTAGCCCAGTATGCAACGCACCTTTCGATATACACAGGGTGCGATGGGGGCATAACAAATTGTTAAAACCCAAGAGGCTCAGAAAAGCAGGGAAACATGCTCAAAATTCAAAAAGGAAAGAATGCAACTGAAAAGCACAGGTTAAGCTCCTACTTGGTCCAGACAACACCAGGAATCATCCACAGAATCTCCCAGAATCAGCTAGTGAAAATTAGGGGGAAAAGCACCTCCGAAGCTCCAACAGTCTCAAGCTCAATGAAATGGTAAAATGAGGGGTAAAAAACTACTTTTAAGTTACTTTTCACGTAATTCGAGTAGGGTATTAGTGTTTTAACTCATTTTTCAAGCATGTATTCTCATTTCTAATCAGTTTGATGGAGCAATTGAATAGGTAGTACGACCGTCGAAAGAACATAGTGTTAACAGTGGGTTGAGTATCAATGACCATTATCACAAGCAGTTTTTATGTGAAGTTCAAGCTCGTTAAAAATTAAACCTAAGCAATGAGCAAATGTTCCCCCAGAGTTCAAGCTCATTAAAAAATGAACCACCCTTCGGTAAATAACCATTGCGAATGCATTATAATTAGCTTTTGAGCCCTGGTCGTGTTCTTACCATCACCTCCACTCATTTTAGGTGATCATACGCCTCCATTTGATTGTACCCTTTTGAGGAAAAGCTACGACAAGTGATTCTGTTAGCCATCCTTGTGACACTGCCATGATTGGAAAATTCCAAACCTTACCTGGAATTAGCAGCTACTGAAAATATCACTCGTTCCTAAAAAACGAGTCTCCTTTAAGCTCTTTTCATCTGACTCGTAAAATATGAAAAGTTTTCTGAGCAATTGGCCTCTCCAACTCGCTAAAGCTATCAGAAGTGCTATCCCTCCTCTAGATTTTAATTTTTTTGGACCTGAGGGATTATTACACAAAAAGATCGAGCGCCTGTTTTGTTCGACTCGTTAAAACTATAGAAAATCATCCCTTTCGTATTATTTTATACTTTTTCAGACTTAAGGTATTATATGACAAAAAAGGATTACTGGAGTTTCCTTTCTGTCCCTTTTCATACTCTCTAAAATTGAAAAAGGACTAAGTTGTCTTTGTCGTTAAACTCGTTAAAACCAATAGCGACAAACTTGTCCATAGAGACGAGAACAAGTTTCACTGTCGCTAGGCTCGTTAAAACATAGCGACGGGTTTGCCCGAATGGAAAATTATAGAACAAGCATATGTTATCCTCCTCAAGCTTGACAAAAATAAAGAGGTACTGGTTAGCAATGACTGGGGAAAAGTTGGGAAGAAAACTTGAAGAAACTTTATTGGTAGCAAAGTCGCTCTTGAACATGACACTTTCACTCCATCACCATGATTGAGTCGGGTTGGGTTATTCCGTTCACCGGTCATATTACCATTGGTCCACCGTACCATCCATCTTTAGGGTTAACGCTACCAATCCATTTCAGTGTTTCCAATATGTTCAAGAGAAGTCGATAAGAGAATTCACCAACCCATCTTATGTCTCATCCGCTGCAATACATTCACGTTCCATTCTTTCATGACTGCCACCCTGAACCTTGTACCATCAGATCATTTTCACCTCCGCAAAGTCATTTTCTCCGTTCTGTGTCGTAGATGTGGGATTCATTAAGGCCCTCCTACGACGGGTCACTTCTTGTCGATGACAGGTCATTATCCAAGAAGTCGACCTAGGTACAACCATTTCAGTACCTTGAAGCTTGCATGCCTCAATGGCAAGTTTCTCGCTTTCGACGACAGGTTTACATCAATGGCCTTCGACCGAAAGATTTTGCATGGTGTTCAACATCAAGTCTCATTTTCACATCACATGAATTGTACTGTAGGACCTTGAGGGTCATCATCATTATCAGTGATTCCTCTCGTGCCTATTAACAGCTTACATCATTGGTTGGTAATCAGGCGATGTCTTTCCATGTTCGAATCTAGAACATTTTTCACATGGATCAACTTGTACTTCGGGCAAAGATTGGATGAGTTTGAAGACACTGGATCTAGTTTCATCCATCCGGGCTGCGATATATTCAGGAAAATAAAGACATCAAATGTACATCATTGCTGCACAAATGATCATCCAAATCAAAGGATAATGACTCTATCAGAATCAACAGTCTGCCACATAAACGGTCGTCTGTCCTATGTACATGAAAATGAATTTATAAAGCTGAGCATGGGAATGCCCGCCTCAGCTAGATCATGAAAATGATACGAAGATAATGTATTGTATTGTATCTTATTAGAGGTCACCTTCTAGTTCGAAAAGCCTCGGATCCTCATGATAAAGAATTTCACCCGACATCAAAAGATTTTTGACCTCATGCTTTAGGGGGCAACTGTTATAGAAATATTTGGGCACTGCAACCCAAATCATATATGTCCATAAACCAAGGGCTTCTGAGTCCCTAAAAGTGTTGTTTCATGCCCTGAATGAACAAGGTCAGCTGATTACATCATCTCCCAGAAGTTCTCCACAGAAAACTGCTCAGAACTGGTCAAAACTGGACATACAGATTTGCTCAGTGAGAGGGTGCGATGCATCTCACCTGCTCAGTGAAAAAAGTGTGATGCATACTAGAAAGCCCTTCTGTAGGGTGTGATGGGCGAGAGTAGACAAATGGCAGAGACAGTTTGCAAGGTGGATGATCATGGAATCTTCCAGAAACTTCTCCTGTGACACTTGCCTCTCTGAATTCGCCCAGGGCTGAGTAAGAGATCACAATCTCCAAGTGGAATCAAGAACTATCAGAGAGAAGACACTAATCAAAATCCCAGAAACTGACTCACCCCCCTACAATCATCTATATATGGATCCCTCATCCCAGAGATTCAGAGGCTGGAATCTTGTATCTTGTAAGGAAGTGCTGTTGGTTTCTTGGTGGAATATCATAGTGTTGGGTGATCTAAGCTTTTCATGAGGTGAAGAAGGGCTTTCATGCTGGGAGGATGACGCTGGGTCAGATCAATGGGTTGTAATCCTCTCTTCTAGTCTCTATATCAATAAAGCTATTCAAGTTTTCCTCCACATTCTTGTATGTTTGCTAATATATGCATTTGTGTGGTCAATATATATCTGGTCCTATATTGTTTATGATTGTAGATCTCTGCACTTTGAAGGTATTATGTTGCTTTAACTTTGCAGGTTCTCTTTGAAGCGGAGTGGTCAAGGGAGGAGCGGCAAAAATCCGTCAAAGAGGAGGAGGAAAAAGCAGAGAAACAAGCGAAATATTGAGGTTGGTATTATTTTCTCCTCTCCTATCTACTTCTTGTAAAGGAAAACGAAAGTAACTTTAATCTATTTGTTTCTAAGATAGCTACCCGTCTTAGTGGGACTAGCAGCTTTGCATAGACACTAGATTTCCCGATAACAAGGGCGTTGGAGCCACTGCTTACTGAAAGAAGAGATAACCAACTCTCTTGGCTATGTGGGAGGAGCTGAGGTGAAAAGGCCTTTCATGTACAAATGAGGCGGTATTTATAGCCAAGGGCGAAATTGACCCTTGTGGTTGTTCGACTACCCTCATGACTGTCTCACTTCCACGACTTTTTGACTTTAAATGACTCTTTGTATAGGAAGCGGGTCTCTTGGACTTCCACATTACATCACATTGTTTGAAAACATGGCCCAAAGTAGAGATTTGGGTGACATGACTTGACATGACATTGTTGGTGCATTTGTGCTACTGCTGGAGTGCATGTCGAGCTGCAGTGTTGCTGGGTGATGGATGTCTTCATGGTGGGTCACAACTTTACCTCCGCATGGCAAGGTGCGTGGAGTCTTCGATGGTTGTTGGTTCGCTTGATGTTGCTTTGGCACATTCCTCGTTGCTTGTATGTTGGAAGGCTTGACAGGCTCATCTGTTTGTGAAAGGTGCATGTTCTTCCGTTCATCCATCTGTGAGCACATCTTGCATGTTTCCTCGTTCGTCTGTCCACGAACACATCTTTGCATGATCATCTGTTCGCGAGCACATCTCTTCGCATGCATCGTTCATTCATCCGTTGGTGAACTTGTCCTTCGGCATGTGCTCCCTTCGTTCATCCCATTCGTCGTTGCACCATGTTTGTTGGTGTACCTGTACCTGCAGTCACTCATGATGAGATGACATCAAATCCAAAAACCTCCTAGTCTACCATGACACATGATAATTTTGGATGCAAATGACCGGGAGAGGCAGCAAGGTTGTGAAGTAGGATGATGGCTTTGGGCACTACTGATGAAAAATGTGCAAGGGTCACTGGGTGATGAAGATGGGCAATCCAAGTTGATAGTGACTGTCCACGATTCTAGTTCAACTGGAAGGAAAAATTACGCAAATTTGGGGAGGGACAGTCTGGGCTACAGGAAGGCAAGGCAGACAAAATCTGCGCATTTTTGGAACGAGCGGGAAACACCAGCTGGAAGGAAAAATTTTGCACAATTTTTTGGGGCAACAGGCCAGGCTGCATGGAGGATCAGTGTGAAAAAATTGCGCAGTTTTTTGGAGGAACTGGTCGGGAGCCTGGCAGCCAAAACTGTGTAATTCCCTGAGGGAACTGGCAGTTGGCTGCTAGGTCGTTGGTAGCAGAAACTACACAATTCCCAAGGGGAACATGCAATCAGCTACTGGGAGCTTGGCAGCAGAAACTGTGCAATTCCTGGAGGGAACTGGCAGTTTGCTGCTAGGAGTTGCTGGTGAGGGAAACTACACTGAGACTGGGAGGTTAGCTTGCTGATCATCTCTGTCCATTTTCTGAGCTCAGCGGATTGTTGGGCAACAGAAGGCCTACTCGTGAAAATTGTGCAATTTCCTAGATGAGTAGCCGGTCGACTATCGGGAGGACTGACTGGGAAAACTGCGCAATTTTCTAAGGGAGACAGGGATGGGAACTTGATGTCTGTCTGGCTTGTCTACGCAATTTCCTCAGTCAGCAGAGCGGGCAAGGTTAGTAGCCTCTGCACAATTTTTGAGGGGCATCAGTGCCAGGGTGATTGCTGGGTCTGACTCTCAAGGTGGCCAGCATGAAAGCTGATTGGATCGCTTGCGATCAGGGAAACTTGGAAAGACTTGCTTGGTGGTCCTCCATTATTCTGCGTGATAGTCGATTGAGTCGATGGTGGGGTGATGATCTGGCTGTCAGAGGGGAGTCCGGTCTTTAGAACTTTAACAAAATGACTAAGTGTGTGAATGATAGAAAGATGAATAGGTGATCATGCAAACACACACTCATATGACTGGACGACGAGAAGACTCAAACCATCCAGACACACATGTTCAAGATGACTGACAGATGGTGCAAGTGACAAGCGCGACGCTCGTGAATGATCATTGATCGACCATGACGACACTTGTGCGACAATGAATGTGACTCTGTGTGTGAGTGTGACAGTGAATGTGATTCCATGTGTGAGTGCGATAGATGATTTCATAGCGAACACAACAAGTAAACACGAAGCGAAGACTTTGAGCATAACTAGAACATGGTCACAAGCATGACTTAGACACCAACATGAAAAAACTTGAATGAAATAAACAAGCAAGGCGGATGCAAAGACTCACATGGGCTCATAGATTGATTTTGAGGGTGTGTAGTCATCAAGTGAAACTCTCAAGGGAGGCTCTGAAATTGGGTGCAGGCCAAAATTTTGGAGGGTGGTTGTAGTCGCTACAACAGGTAGCATCAACTTCAGGGGAAGTATAAGTGATTGAAAGTTTGAATCCAAACTGAAAGGGAGAAGGGGTCGGCTTACAGTATTCCATGTGAAAGTGGCATAGAAGATCACAACCATACTTGGACTGGGAAAGAGATATACCTTCTTTGGTTTGCAAGACTTGAAGACCAAGAAAATAATGCAAGTGTCCTAAGTTTTTCATTTCAAACTACTTTTTAAGGCTAGGCTTCACATGGTTTATAAGGTTGGGATCGCTACCAGTAAGGATAACATCACCGACATAAAGAACAAGAATGATTAGGGACTTACCCACTTTCTTGGTGTAGATAGTATTGTTAGAATGACACTTAGAAAAGCCAATATCTAAAAGAAAGCTATCCATTTTGGCATACCAAGCTCGAGGGGCTTGTTTGAGACCATAGAGGGATTTCTTAAGCCGGCATACAAGGCTAGAGTCTTTTTGTATAAATCTTGGAGGTTGTTCCATATAGATTTCTTCATGCAAGTCCCCATGCAAGAAGGCAATTTTAACATCCATCAGATGGACTTCCCATTTGAAAGAGGCAGCAAGGAAAAGAACAAGGCAGATATAGATCATTTTGGCAACAAGGGAGAAGGTTTCAGTATAGTTAATGCCTTCAACTTGTGAAAAACCCTTAGCAACAAGATTAGCTTTATGTTTGTCAAATTTTCCATATGGTCCAAACTTGGTTCTCTAAACCCATTTGCATCTAACAAGTTTTCGTCCCTTTGGAAGAGGAACAAGGTTCCATGTATCATTTTCCAATAATGAAGGATATTTTTCATTCATAGTTCTGTCCCAATATAGATGGCCTGAAGCTTCTGCAAAGGTGTCAGGATCATAATTCGCTAAAACTTGAGCCAGTAAAGAAGAGGCTCTATCAAACTAAGAATGTGTACGACGCTGATTTGTAGGATCACCTGCAAGAGAACCTACTGCAATCTGAGTAGCACAGATACATTTTGGAAGCTGAGGAGTTGAAGGAAGATCTCGAGAAGGTGGAGGAGGATTGTCATCCTTGCTGTCATCATTTGAAGAAGGAATATTTTCAGAAGTAGAAGAGATAGAGATAGGTGGCACATCCGTCGAACTAGGCTCGTAGGCCGATATATTTTCATCAAAATTTACATCTTTTCTAATGATTATTTTTTTGGATTTAGGTTGAATAAGTCTAGATCCTTTGACATCTTCAAAAATTCCAACAAAAATACATTTTTCACTCTTAGGTTCTAAGGCTTTATGTTTCTCATTTGGAATGGGCCTATGCTTCACTTCCAAAAACACGAAAGTGACTTACATCTGGTATAATTGATCTCCATGCTTCTTTTGGAGTGATATTCTTTAAAACCATAGTAGGAGTGTGATTTACTATGTAATTTGCACAGTTAATTGTTTCTGCCCAAAAATTAAGACTAAGTCCTTTAGATTGAAGCATACAATTAGACATTTCCTTTCAGGTGCAATTTTTCCTTTCAGCTACACCATTTTGTTGTGGAGTATATGGAATAGTACGTTGCAATTGAATTCCATGCTCAGTGCAAAAGTTGATGAATTTGTTGTTAACATATTCTCCTCCATTATCAAATCTTAGCTTAAGAATTTGATGTCCAGATTGTTTCTCAACAAAGGCCTTAAAGGCCAGGAACATGTCAAAGAATTCACTCTTGAGTTTTAAGAAGTATACCCAAGTGCGTATGGAGAAATAATCAATGAAAGGTAAGAAATACTTGTAACCAGAGAATGAAACAAGTGGAAGTGGACCACATAAATCACTATGCACAAGCTGTAAGGGGCATGAGGCATGCCAGGAGACACTCTTTTCAAAACTATCCCGATGATGTTTTTCGAGTACACATCCAGAACAAACACCATCTCTACAAGATACCGTAGGAAGACCTATCACCATATTTTCTTTACAGATAGAAGGTTGCAGGATAAGGTAGGAACACATAATACATCATTAAATTGACCATTGTCTAGATGAATAGTTCCAGTCCCTACAACACTAAGCAATCTATTATCACCAACATATATATTTTTGGTGTTACAATCATTTAAAGAAGAAACCATCACCTTGTTTTTGGCCATGTGATAAGAAGCTCCAAAAGCAATGAGCCACTTATGAGAATGAGTAGAAGAAGATAATTTTATTGCATAACCAAATCGAGATGCTTGACAACCACATGCAGAAAATGTTATTCCTGAAGATGAAGTTGAAGTTGAAGAGTGTTCCAAATGGATGTTAAGCTTCTTAATTGCTGCTTCCAAGGCTTCCTTCCTCTTAAAGCATTTGGATTCTAAGTGGCCATCATGATTACAAAAGTTGCAATGTCTATCAGTATTCTTCCCTTTGTTTTTAATTGCCTTATCATTTTGTTAAGTTGATTTTTCATTTTGAGACTAAAATTGCTTAGGACCCTTGTTTGGTTTAGGACCATTCTTTTTAGGAAGCTGCTTCTTAGGATTCTTTGAACTTGGTTGTTGTTGGGCTGCTAAGGCTTTCTGTTGTAGTGGCTACAACCACCCTCAAAAATTTTGGCATGCACCCAATTTCGGAGCCTCCCTTTAGAGTTTCACTTGATGATTTCACGCACTTGGGTTCACTCCATGAGCTCGTGTGAGTCTAAGAATTTGCCTTGCTTATGCATTTCACCAAGTCTTGCATGTTGATGTCAAATTCATGCTTGTGACCATGTTTTGGTTATGCTCAAAGTCTTCACTTTGTGTGTACATGTTGTGTTCGCTATCAAAACATCTGTCGCACTCACACACGAAGTCACATTCACTATCACGCAAGCATCGTCACAGTCGACCAATGATCAATCACAAGTGTCGTGCTTGTTGCCTACACTGTCAGTTAGTCATGTTGTACATATGTGTCTGGATGGTTTGAGTCATCTCGTCGTCAAGTCATGTACGTTTATGTTGCAATATCACATATGCATATTTCACTTGTTCACACACTTAGTCATTTTGCTGAAGTTCTGATGACCAGACCTCCCTCTGACAGCCGAACCATCTCCCCGCTATCGAATCGATTGACTGCCACCCAGAATAGCATAGAAGCACCAAGAAAGTCATTTCAAGTTGTGCTTCTCGCAAGAAAATCAATCAGTCTCCATGCTGGTCAATTGGAAAGTTTCACCCGGCAACCGCCCCAGGACTGACTCCCCTGAAAAATTGCACAGAGCTTGCAAGGATTACTCATTCTGCTAACTGAGAAAATTGCGCAAATAGGCCAGACAAACACCAAGTGCCTGTCCCTGTCTCTCTCAGGAAATTGAAAAAAATTTCTAGCCAACCCTCCCGATAGTCGACCGGCTGCTCATCCAGAAAGTTGCACAATTTTTCTAGCCAGTGCTCTTGACAGTCGACCAACTGCTCATCCAGAAAATTGCGCAATTTTCATGAGAAGGTCCTCTGCTACCTAATAGTCCACTAAGCTCAAAAATTGTGTGGAGATGATCAGCAGGCTGACCTCCCAACATCAATGCAATTTCTCTCGCCAACAGCTCCCAACAACAGACTTCCAATTCCCTCCAGAAATTGCACAGTTTCTACTGCCAAGCTCCCAGCAGCTGACTACCAGTTCCCCTCATTAATTGCGCAGTTTCTGCTGCGAGTGACCTAGCAGCTAACTGTCAGTTCCCTCCAGGAATTGCTTAGTTTTGGCTGCCATGCTCCTGGCCAGTTCCTCCAAAAAATTGTGCAATTACTATCTGCCAAGCCTGTTCCTCCAAAAAATTGCACAGTTTTTGTCTGCTCAGCCCTCCTACAACCTGGACTGTTCCCCTAAAAAACTGTGCAATTTTGTCCTCCAACTAGGCCAGACCTCGCGGACAGTCATTGTTGATCTAGACTTCCCATGTCCATCACCCAGTGACTCTTGCACAGTTTTCATCAACAGCACCTGGAGCCTCCATCCCACATCACAACCTTGTTGCTTCTCCCAGTCACATGCATCCGAAATGATCATGTATCATGGTAGACTAGGAGGTTTTTGGATTTGATGTCGTCTCATCATGAGTGACTGCAGGAACAGGTACACAAACAAACATGGCATGATGACGAATGGGATGAACGAAGGGGAGCACATGCAAAAGGACAGGTTCACCAACGGATGAACAAATGATGCATGCAAAGGGATGTGCTCGCGAATGGACGATCATGAAAATATGTGTTCGCGGATGAATGAATGAGAAAACTTGTAAGATGTGCTCATGGACGAACAAACAAATGAACATGCACCTTTTGCGAACATACGAACCTGTCAAGCCTTCCAACTTACAAGCAAGGAGCAACATTCAAAAGCAACATCAAGCGAACCAACGACCATCGAAGACTCTACGCACATTGTGATGTGGAGGTGAAGTTGTGAAACACCATGAGGATATCTATCAGACAACAACACTGTAGCTCAACATGCACACCAACAGTAGCACAAATGTACTAGCACTGTCATGTCAAGACATGTCATGACTCATGTCGTCCACATCTCTACTGTGGGCCATACTGTCTATCAATGTAATGTAACGTGGAAGTCCAAGAGACCCACTTGTTGTACAAAGAGTCATGTAGAGTCGAAAAGTCATGGAATTCAAATAGTTATGAGGGTAGTCAAACAACCACAAGGGTTAGTTTCATCCTTGGCTATAAATACTCCCTCATTTGTACATGTAAAGGAGTTTTCACCTCTTTTCTTTGAGGAGTAAGTAGTGGCTCCGATGCCCCTCACACAAAAGTAGTGATGTATAGTGTAACGATGTGTCTTGGAACTTTTTCTTAATTCAGAATCCTTCTAACGGGCCAGCACATTTTCACACATGTATTGTAACTGTTGTAAGACTAATATTAAACACTTTTGATGCATATTTCTTTAACCTGTATTTCACATTTGAACTATTTCACTTGTTGTAATACATAATCTATTACTGAAAATGTTTTGTATATGTTGTTAACATTGTCTCGCCCATGGTGGCTACCTTCCCGAACATCAGACAAAAATTTCACATAAAACTTATTGTAACAGTGGTTGCATTCATGTCGACTAATCTGCTGAGTGTTATACGTATTATCTTCCCTTGTGTGTTGTGACTGCCGCATCTGTGTGGACTACTCCGCCGTAAGCTGTGTATGTCCTGTTGTGTTGTATGTTCCTAGTAGAGTTGGGACTTCTCCGAACTGACTTGGGACTCACTCTCACCCTCTCCCTCTACAGTGAAAGAACCATTGACACAAATAACACTTACAATCACCAGGCACGTGAACCTCACTTCTCAAAGACTAAGTAGACCACTCTCCTGTGCTGACAAGCAAGAGTTGAGGCAAATCCTTAAGATAATGGCAACCAGGCCATCATGCCGGATGGGACTCCCACACCAAATGGTGTGAGGTCTAGTTGGGACTTCATACTGGGGTGATCCCCTAAATGTTGGCGGGTCCAGCACCATCAACATTTCTGGCGCTAGGAGGGAAAGCCAGTTTTATATGGTTGAGCATCCTCTCACACTCATTCATCAACCATCTGGTCAAGGAAGTAACTCGCACTCCCTCTCACCTACACGTGACTCTATAGTTTGTTACTCCTCACCTTACAGGATTGAGCACAAGATTCTGTATCTTCAAAATTGCTCCATCTGTCCCATCACTCACCAGTTCGTGAAAGTAGTGGGACTGGTCCCAAGCATACAACATCTTCCATACGCATCAAGGGAGCCAAAAGCCACTCTTACAAGAGTTGTTGTGTCCTCAGTGGAAGAAGCATTCCTTGCCACACTTGAAGGTCTGGCAATATCTATTGAAGACAGAGAGGAACCTCTGGTCTTTCGGCAAGGTGAACAAGACACTCTTGTGATCTTGAGATCAAAATCTAGTATAGGAGGCGAAGGGGAAGGCAACGGAGGAGGTGGAGGCAGAGACAAACCAACGGACTCAGAGCTGGGACCATCAGATTCTGAAAGAGAGGAGGAGGACAAAGAAGAAGAGATGGTTGACCCAAATATGGAATGGATGACTCAAGGACCCTTGGCTCTCCTGGTTTTTCTACACAAGATGCCGAAATGAGCGGAGAGGATGAACATCAATTTTAACCTTGAAAACACAGTGAAGGCAGAAGATGACTTGGACAACTTCTACCTGCAGTTGTAGACCCTTGAGGTACGGTATGACGATGTAGCAAGTATATTGCTTCCATGTACCTTGGATGGTCGCACAGATGCATGGTACCACAACCTTCCACTAAACTCTATACAGAACTCGGGTGCATTCAAATGCATGTTCCTTGAAAAGTTTGCTGATGACAAGACCCCAGCCATGCTACTCAAAGAATTGGGAAGCCTGAAGATGGAGGGAAAATAAAAGGTAAAAGACTTGAATTAGAGGTTTACACACATATTGAACAAGTTTGTAGTAGACACTAAACCTCATGACTACATCATCGTTGATTACTACATGTCCACACTATTGACCAACATTGCATTGTTCATCAAACAAGCTACAAAACCAACACTCCTGGAAAGTTGTGAAGAGGCTATCACTGTTGAAAAATACTTGTGCGCAATTGGAGTCGTCAAGGATGAAAATCTAGAAAAGGACTCCAAAGATGCGAGCAGGAAGTCCCAAGCGATGACAAGCAAGGGTAGAGACAAGGAATCAACTGACATTGAAACCCTCACTTGCCTCGTCAAGAACTTGACCACGGATGTGTCCGAGCTCAAACAACAAAAAATAGACACATTTGCAAGCAGCCAACTGCCCAGGCAGAGGCAGGCAAGCAACTCATCAGGAAATAACCGATTCACTCCAAAAATTGCGCAGAATTATGTGTTCCAGGTCGAAAAGTACGCAGATCCCAAGTTTTGCTCATTCCACGAAGAACATCACCCTGAGAAATCTTGTTCGATCTGGAAGCAAGTTGCAAACTCTATATGCAGTCATACACTCGATGTGGAAAACGATATACAGGAACATCCGGAAGACACTAATGACGACGAAGAGCTTGCACCTGATGAACCATCAAGTTCTGGGCATGTGGTGAACGCATATTAGTGCTCACAAGCAATGTCGAAGATGAACACCGAGAAGCAGTCCCAAAAGAAAAATGATCGTTACAATCTTAGGAGTAAAGGGGCTCCCCTTACACTTAGGGAAGCACAAGAAAAAAATGAGGCTACTGATGAGGAAGGTTGATCCACTGGCCGTCCTAAAGCAAAAAACACAAAACAAGTCCAAGAAGACAACAACGAACAAGAATACATCCATGAGAAACAAGCTATAGAACACTCTGCCGGACGACACGAACATCTGTTCTACCCCAGACACCTCAGTGAGTCTACCACCTCTAGACTGCAACATTGTTGATGACATGAATTAAAATCGAGGGAACATCAGTTTGTTCAAGTTAGCTAAGATCCAGAGTCAGTGAGACATCCTGCTGCATGCATTGGGATAGAAAGCCTCTGCTAGCAAGGGAGTAAACACACCTCCCGGATCGCTTTCTATTGTGCTCAACGCACTCCGGATGGAAGAAGCAAACTCAGGTTGCCCTCCATTTCTGCTATCCTTTGAAATATTTAACTACAATGTTCACAATTGCTTGGTTGATTCTGGCATGGCCGCTAACGTCATGCCAATCACCACTGCAAAGAAAATCAATGCACAATGGAGTGAAATGTCCACACGAATCATCCAATTTGATCGAACATCGGTACCAGCCATTGGCGAACTGCAAGACGTGATCATCCGACTATCTCATGACAGTCGAGTCCACCAATGCATCAATGTAGTTGTTGTGGACATACAAAAAGTATATGGTCTATTACTCAGTAGAGATTAGTTGAGCAAGCTCGACGGATATTTTGCTATAGATTGGTCCCACATGTGGCTTCTGTACAAGGGAAAATGCAACCAAATCTGGGTATTGTCTGAGAGGTATATGAAGCACAATGTTACCCACCTTAACAGTGAGAATGAACCATTGGCCTTCGCAGAACTCATGTTTGGCAACTGCCTCTTGGAAACAACATTGGGGTGTTATCCTACATGGCTAGCTCCAACCCCACCAGACATGCAGTTGGGACTCCTTCCTTGCCCAACTGATGGTAATGAAACATGTATAGTGCCTTGTACCAATAGTAGTAGTAGCAATAGCAGCAGTGCTAGCATGCCAAATGGTTTGTGTATAAACAAGCTGTGGGCCATGGATTTTGACGAATCAAAGACACATGACAGCTCAAGGACTAGGTGTATCTCAATCGCCCAAAATAACATAAAATGCATGATTTCAAGTTGCTTGAAGTTCGAGTTTGCAAACAACATTGCTAGGTATGAAGCACTTGTGTTGAGCTTACAAAGGACCATCAGCCTCAATGTGGTTGCACTCAAAGTGATACTACACCTCGCAGACAGTGTTGATTATTTCAAAGACATAACAACTAATGAAGGTAAGAACGAGTAGCACTTGAAAACTGCAGTTAAGGGCAATAATGGAAACCACACCCCCAAGGGTGTGATTTCTCTCAACAAGCTCTATGATTTGTAGAACATCTGGTGAGGGCCAAGAAATAGCAGAACCCACAGGTCGACCACTACGAATGAACAGAACAACTTGGGAACCAATCATGATATGAAGATAGCCAGTCTTGGTACAAACTACACACCGTAGCAATGACCAGTCTTTGTCCGCTTGATCAAACAGTACCAAGATGTGTCTACATGGGCAGATCATGACCTGAGTACACACTACACACAAGTAATCCAACTCGAGATTCCAGGTAAAGGAGGAGCCAAGTCGTTGCAGTAAAGGCCAAGTAAAACACATATGTCGTTTGAACTCCTTATACAGAAAAAATTGACTAAGATTTTGGATGATTGGATTACTTGCAAAGTTCGTCATCATACTTGGGTTTCTAATTTAAATTACGTACGTAAGAAATCAGGGGAAATATGCTTATGCATTGATTTCAGGAACTTGAACTACTCCCAGAATAAAAACAACTACCCTGTATCATCATCTAAGCCTATGTTGCACACAATATCTGAAGCAGTGGTGTCATCTTCACTTAAAGGTCTTTTGGAATACCACCAGGTTCCGATAGCGGAACCCAATGGACTTATACTGGTCCATGAGAAACTTGGCACACACACATGTTGTCTGTAATCACTTGACGGGAGGGTTGACAACCTTCATGTCAATGGCCAAGATCTCAAGCGTTACTTCTAGTAGGCCAGGACACGCCCCGTGCCATGTACATAGTCTGCTTGCTGCTCATTGTTTTCAATTTGTTTTCTTTGCTTACTATCTTTGTTTTCACTTTGTTTTTTCTGATTTCTATTTTCATTTACGTTCATTTTGTTTGCTGGATATATTACTATTTTTGTTTCCGGAAATAAGTGCTGCCAACTACTACGTTTTGGCTTTTGAATAGAGTATGTGGCTGAAATATGAAGAGACTTGTGACACTATAGCACTTGGCCAATCTTGTGTCCATCTTATTTGTGCTTGGTTATAACCTTTGGCTGATGAAGTCTTGATGGAAAATACGAACCGTCTGCAAGGGAAGTTTTGGTCCAACAACAAACCTGTGTTCACACTGGGAAGTCCATGCCTGTACTCAGCATTCTTCTTTGTGTGTTCAAGCTCATCCAACTAGTAGAAATGGAGAAGGGGGAAATCAAAACGAGCAAACCTATGTCAGAGGTCTTACATGCTTCTCTGAAGGAACAACCTCTTCTTCTCTCAATAAGTTAGGATCCCTCTTCCACCTCAAAAATAAATATGTGCCTATGCACAATCCTCTTGAAAAAAATACAAAGGGAAAAAAGGGAAAGGCTTCCTGCGCAAAGAGGTGAAGCATGCAAATCCATCGGGGTACTGACCAGGCTCACTGGTAGTGGAGAAATGTGTGTGTTCCTATGTGACTCCATCAGGGTACTGTCCAGGCCTGCTGGGAGTGGAGCAACACCAGAGATGAAAACTTATACTCTGAAAATATTCAACTCGCGAGCTAAACTATCCTCCACGAATTCAAAACAATGTGATCAAGCTGAACTTTTGATTGTGTTTGATTGTGTCGGCAATAGTGAACCATGTATTTCCATGGGGTAAATGGGGAAGCTGAAGTAACCCGTATAACGATTCAATACTCCCCGAAAGACCAAGGCCCTGTGTTGTTGTTATGAATATAATTCATAACAATTAGATAAATAAAATAAATATAAATATTAATAATTAAAAATTAATTAGGTTAAATAGTCATTAAATTAAGTGAAAAGGATGTCTTAAAAGACATGCCCATTCACGAAAGGTCACCTACCGAGATATAAAAAGCAGGGCCTCATTGTATCATCTTATATCAACTTATACATTTTATATATATAATAAATTATTATTATTAAATACCTGTGTGTATTTTTACATTCAAGTCTACAAGCTATCAATTTTTGTGCTTCAGCATAGTTTTTATGCTACAGTGGTATCATAGCCATGGCACATGATATAATCATGTAGGCCTTTGAACACAGTTCGCCGCACAATGTGCCATTACGTTCATATCCTAATTTTGTTGAACAATTTAGTACTCAAGAAGTATTTCAACATTTAGAAAACTTATGTGCAAAAATTAAAGCATGCCGAAAGGAAATTTCAGCTGAAGAGGAAGGGGTTAGTGAAGGTGAGGACAACTAAAGTGAGGTTAGTGAGTGTCTATCTAGTGAAGATGAAGGTGAAGAAAAAGAAGCTGTAGAAGATTCTGAAGATTCTAATTCAAATACTGAATCTAAACCTACTAGGGAATGCGAAGAAAAAATGATGAAGACTTTAAATTCAATTGGGAATGTGAAAAGGAAAATTTAGACTCGGAATCCAATTGGGAATATGAAGAAGAAGAAAAAAATGATTTTGATGAAGAAATAAAAATTGATATAAAAAATGAGGACCAAGGTGTGCTTGCCAATATGTTTTCTAAGTTATCTATAACCTCAACCTTAACCTCCAAATATGGAGATAGTACAGTCCCATTACATATAAAAATTGCAAGGAACTCTCTATGGAAGAGGCACCTCATCTCTGAAATGGAAATGGAAAATTTTGGAGATGAAGATGTGAAGTTTTTATGCTGTGGGGTTCCCTCTCCAACAACTAACTATTTCTTTTTCTTGTTTTCCCTTCTCCTCCATGTTATGTTTGTTCACATATTGATGGAATCTCAGAGGATGATGGAGGATGATTTGCAAAGAAATGGTGTTGTGAAGATTAAGATGACAGACATGGAGAATTCCAGAAACTATTTGCAGCAACTATGTGCCCGAGAACTGAACTATCAACATCAAGCTATTAGGTGAAAGGGAAAGCATTTATTCATAGGATTTCATGCCAAGAAGATATACCAGATGTTCACACCAGATGGGAAACCTAAAATGATTAGATGCCTTGCCACACTTGATAGATTATTCTTTGTGACGGGAGTACATGCAAAAGTGGTGGCAATTACTCATGATCAGAATTATAACCCTCCACTGATATATCAAGTCAAGCCTAAAATAGCAGAAGACGATGTGAAACTACTTTACTCTACTATGTTTTATGATAGCGAGAATGATCTACTGTTTATATATGAGGAAATTACTGCGCAAGGTTTTGATGATCCATTGAACACCTTTGATTGTATTGAGGTTGGTTCAATATTGAGTGGAAATCCAGGGGAAGGGGCAACCCACATCTTCGAAGAAGTCGAAGCTCAGATTCTGCAATTTGATATTCCAAATTGCCTTGCATTGTTTAGATCTAGAATCAAATCAAATGATGACGAGGAGCGTGATATACCCTGGTACTTCTACACGACCCTCACTTTGGATAAACTGCCAAACAGTAACCTCATTCGGAAGAGGTTATATAGAGATTCGTGCACTTAAATAGAAGGTAAATTGTAAAGGACCTCTCGTTCCTAGGAAGAGACCTGAGCAGGGTAGTTATTGTGGGCGACTACCCTTTCTCCTACTCCCTTCAACCGTCTAAGTCCTTTCCCATCAAACGATTTCTAGGTTGGTCATTAGATTCTGAATTGGCAGACGAGGTGCCCTCTGCACTGGTCAATATTGACCTACTAAAGTCCAATGTTACACTTGTTCTAAAATTCATAACTCTATTGGACACCTCATTATATTGGATGCTGCCACAAAAACCACTTAGGGCTCCTCTACTACCACCCAAGAAGGAGCGCAACAAGAAGACGAATATGCTGGTTCTTGACATGGACGAAACTCTTCTTGACTACAACTTGGATGTACCCATCGACAAAAAAAACAACTGTAATGATAGTTTCAAGAGGCCCGAAATGGACAATTTCTTGGCCAAGATGGCAGAGTTGTTCGAACTCGTGCTATTTACTACGAGCACTTGTAGGAGAGCAAGCATGCTCATGGAGGGTCTCTTCTGTTCCCATCGCCAGTTACAGTTCTCACATCTTTTAAGCAGAGAGGCTTGCCTGCACTACTATAAGGGGATTTATATAAAATACCTTCACTCCACGGTTATCTCCAAGGTCAGCTATGATTTCTTTTCAACGACGGTATCCCACCATTTTTTTGTTGCCCCCATCGTCAAGCGACGTCTCTTCGATCAAGGGTCATTCCATGTGTCGTGCATCGGTTCAATTGGCTCGATATATATAAATGCGATGGGTACTTCATGGGTCAATAGCGTGGTGCAGGAAGCAGGCGGTCATAGCGTTGGCCCCAGAAAATGTTCACATCTTGCATACGAACCAGGGTGAGGCAGAAGACATTAAAGAATGCAACACTAAAGTCATGGGGTGTTAGACTTGTAAGGCTTGGAAGCTTGGGGCCAGAGAACCTATCGATTTTTCTTTTCCCAGATGACAACGTCTACAAATGGACCTTAGACTCTCAATAAGCTTTCCTGGTTAATGGCCAGACACCCCAAACTCGTGTCGGTTGAATAACTCGTCCTCTTTTGAATCTCCGTGTTTTTTTTAAAGTGTGACATATAATTACTATATTAAAAAAAAAAAAAATATTTAAAAACAAAATTATTATTATAGTAAAAAAAAGAAGAAGAAAAAACAATTGAAAAACATTAAAAAAAAGTAAAGAAAAAAAAAAAAATAAAAGAACAAGAAGATAGATTTTCTTATTTAGAAAAAAAAAAGAAAAAAAAAGGGAGATACAACTTTGGACTCAAAGAAGCATAACATTTACTTGGAGCACTCTTCGACTTCAACTTCATATTTAGAAATAGCATGTTCTGCATGTGGTTGTCAAGCATCTCGGCTTGGTTATGCACTAAATCTATCTTCTTCTTCTCATTCTCATGATTGTCTCATTGATTATGGAGCTTCTTATCACACAGTAAAAAACAAAGCCATGTTTTTTTCTTTAAATGATTGTAACACCAAAAATATATATGTTGATGATGACAGATCTCTTAGTGTTGTAGGGACTAGAACTATTCATCTAGACAATGGTCAATTTCATGATGTATTATGTGTTCCAACCTTATCTTGCAACCTTCTATCTGTATATCAGATAACTCATTTAGGTGAAGTTAAAACCATTGAATTTTCACCTCATGATGTTGTAATTAAGGACCTAAGAGATCCTAGACAAATTTTAGCTACTAGCATTGCTGATGATTCTACAAGGTTGTATAAGTTTAACAACTTTGGGTCATCAACTCTTTCCTCGATCTTTGTTGCTCATAATGATGAAGTGATAAAACTTTGGCATGAGGGATTTGGTCACTTAAATTATCGCTCCCTTCAAAAACTATGTAAAGAAAATATGGGTGACAGGTCTTCCTATGGTATCTTGCAGAGATGGTGTTTGTTCCAGATGTGTACTCAGAAAAAATTATCGGGATAGTTTTGAAAAGAGTGTCTCTTGGCACACCTCAACCCCTTTATAGCTTGTGCATAGTGATTTACATGGTCCACTTCTAGTTGTTTCATTCTCTGGCTATAAGTATTTCTTAACCTTCATTGATGATTTCTCCATACGCACTTGGGTATACTTCTCAAAACTCAAGAGTGAAGTATTTAACATGTTCTTGGCCTTTAAGGCCTTTGTTGAGAAACAATCTGGAAATCAAATTCTTAAGCTAAGATCTGATAATGGAGGAAAATATGTTAACAACAAATTCATCAACTTTTTCATCGAGCATGGAATTCAAATGCAACATATTGTTCCATATACTCCACAACAAAATTGTGTAGTTGAAAGGAAGAAACACACCTTAAAGGAAATGGCTAATTATATGCTTCAATCTAAAGGACTTAGTCTTAATTTTTGGGCAAAAGCAATTAATTGTGCAAATTTCATAGTAAATCGCACTCCTACTAAGGTTTTAAAGAATATCACTCCAAAAGAAGCATGGAGCTCAATTAAACCAAATGTAAGCCACTTTCGTGTTTTTGGAAGTGAAGCATGGGCCCATATTCCAGATGAGAAACATAAAGCCTTAGATCTTAAGAGAGAAAAATATATTTTTGTTGGATATTATGAAGATGTCAAGGGATATATACTTATTCCACTTAATTCCAAAAATGTTATCATTAGAAGAGATGTAAAGTTTGCTAAAAATATATCGGCGTACAAGCCTAGTTTGGCAGATGTGCCACCTCTCTCTTTCCCTTCTACTTCTGAAAATATTTCTTCTTTAGATGATGATAGCGAGGATGACAATCCTCCCCCACCTTATTAGGATCCTCCTTCATCTCGTCAACTTCCAAAATGGGTCTGTGCTACTCGGGATGCAACAGGTGCTCTTGCAGGTGATCCTACAGATCAACAACGTACATGTTCTCAGTTCGATAATGCCTCTTCTTTACTCGGTCAAGCTTCAACGAATTATGATCCTGAAACCTTTGCAGAAGCTTCAGGCCATCCACATTGGGACGCAGCTATGAATGAAGAATACCATTAATTATTGGCAAATGATACATGGGATCTTGTTCCTCTTCCAAAGGGACGAAGACTTGTTAGATGCAAATGGGTTTATAGAACCAAGTTTGGACCAGATGGAAAAGTTGATAAACATAAATCTCGTCTTGTTGCTAAGGATTTTTCACAAGTTGAAGGCATTGACTATACTAAAACCTTCTCCCCTGTTGCCAAAATGAACTCTATCTGCCTTGTTCTTCCCCTTGCTGCCTCTTTCGAATGGGAAGTCCATCAGATGGATGTTAGGTCCGCCTTCTTGCATGGGGGCTTGCATGAAGAAATCTATATGGAACAACCTCCTAGATTTATACAAACAAACTCCAACCTTGTATGTCAGCTTAAGAAATCCCTTTATGGTCTCAAGCAAGCCCATCGGGCTTGGTATGCCAAAATGGATAGCTTTCTTTTAGATACTGGCTTTTCTAGGTATCATTCTGACAATACTGTCTACACCAAGAAATTGGGTAAGTCTCTTATCATTCATGTTCTTTATGTTGTTGATCTTGTCCTTACTGGTAGTGATCCCAACCTTATAAACCATGTGAAGTTTAGTCTTAAAACACAGTTTGAAATGACATACTTAGGACACTTGCATTATTTTCTTAGTCTTCAAGTCTTGCAATCCAAGGAAGGTATTTCCCTTTCCCAGTCCAAGTATGCCTGTGATATTCTACACCACTTTCACATGGAAGGCTATAAGCCAACCCTTTCTCCCTTTCAGTCTAGAGCCACACTTTCAGTCACTTGTAATTCCCCTGAAGTTGATGCTGCCTTATACCGTCAGCTTGGAGGAAAACTTTTGTATCTGACCCATACTCGTCCTGACATTTCCTTTGTTGTTGGCCTTATTGCTCAGTTTATGCAAAACCCACATGAAATTCATTGGGAAGCAGCTAAAAGGATACTTCATTATGTTCGAGGTACAATTCAGTATGGGATTCATTGCAGTGCAGAAGCATCTCTTCTATTGGTTGGTTTCATTGATTCCAATTGGGCTGGTGACCCTGATGATCGGAAGTCAATTGTAGGTTATGTCTTCACTCTTGATTCTGGACCTATTACATGGGCTTGCAAGAAACAAAGTGCCATTTCTCTTTTTTTCAGTAGAAGCAGAGTATTGTGGCGTCATAGAAGCTAGTAAGGAAGCCCTGTGGCTTCGTCAGATCTTGTCAAAGTTTGGCTTTCAGCAGCAGCATCTTACTACACTTTGGTGTGATAATCAAAGTTCCATTCAACTATGAAAAGATCTAGTCCAACATCAGTGCAACAAACACATTGAACTACACATGCACTTCATTAAAAAGCTCATTCATGACCATGTTCTTGAAGTGCAATATTGTTCAACCGATGATCATGTTGCAGACATATTTACAAAGTCTCTCACAAAGGCGAAGTTTACTAAACTTCAATTTATGGTTGGAGTTCAGGGGGTTGTCACTAAGGGGAGATAGGCTTTAATGCCTCATTCCTTCTCCTATTGTGTCATATTTGTACATCCTTCAATCCTATCCCAAGTTGTCCTTAAGGGGGGGGGGTGTTAGGATATTCTGACACATAGGAAATAGTTAAGTATAACTTGGTCTAGTATAGAGTTAGGTAAAGTGTGTTTCTTTACTATGTACTTTTGTAACTTACAATCTGACGATCATGATATGTTCTAGACATGAAGTGATCCAACGGTTCATTCTCTCCTCGGTATTACTGGCACTTGATCTGTGGCTTAACACCCGATTGGTCCATGATCTCTATTTAAAGAGCATGGAGGGTCATTTGTAAGGGAGCCATTCATGATAGAAGATTATGTAAATTTTCTTTCTTTTATTAATAAATTGTCTGAAATGGCTGCGTTGGCTTAGGTTGTGGACTGTTTCCATCTTTGAGGGTTTTAACCATGTCAAGAATACTCGTGCATTGATTTGTGATCTGTTCGTGAGCGGTGTCCTTTGGTGTTCTATTTGAGGAACTTACCCTGTAAATTCCTACATGCCCATCTCCATCACCCAGTGAATCTTTCACAGTTTTCATCAGTAGTCCCTGGAGCCTCCATCCCGCCTCGCAACCTTGTTGCTTCCCCCAGTCACCTGCATCCGAAATGATCGTGTATCATGGTAGACTAGGGAGTTTTGGGATTTGATGTCGTCTCATCATGAGTGACCGCAGGAACAGGTACATAAATAAACATGGCACGCTGATTAACAAGATGAACGAAGGAGAGCACATGCAAAATGATAGGTTCACCAATGGACGAACAAATGATGCATGCAAAGAGATGTGCTCACAAATAGAAGATCATGCAAAGATATGTTCATGCATGGAAGGATGAGAAAACATGCAAGATGTGCTCACAGACAGATGAACGAATGAACATTCACCTTTCGCGAACATATGAACCTGTCAATCCTTCCAACATACAAGCAAGGAGCAACATGCAAAAGCAACATCAAGTGAACCAACGACCATCGAAGACTTCACACACTTTGCCATGTGGAGGTTGTTAGGCCCCTATACTACTAGTGTAACCCCTTATTATTATTAGTACAACCCCCTTATTATATTGATGTACCCATGTAGTGCCCATATTGTTACTATTGTGCCCCATAGAAGCCCACTATTGTTATTATTGTGCCCTTACATTATTATTGTTATGTCGGCTCTCATTATATTATGATCCCTTACACTCCTATATATAGAAAGGAGGTCTTATCATCCAAAAAATTTTCATTTCTGTAATGTAAAAGAGGTTGCCCCCTCGAAGAGGCTGAATTCTAAGGCGTTCAACTATCTTTTCTTTCTTTTTGTGAGTTGGTTTCATAACATTTGGTATCAGAGCTTTGGATTATAGGGTTTCATTGCTCCAAATAGGTCATCGTGGAATTTTCGCTATAACTTTTTTCTGCAACGTTTCAGAAGAGAACAAAAAACCCCATTTGATACGAAATCTCTCTGAACCTCAAGTCCAAATTTCAGAGCTTTTTGCGCTATATTTGCGGAGATATGATTTGAGGAAGTTGGTCTTTTTGGAGACTCTTGAATTACATTCCAAATAGGTGACCTGGGGAAAATCGTCATAACTTTCTCTCTGAGCATCGAATTGAAATTTTGTAGAAGGTATAAAAAGAGGACGGATTGTAGTTTCTTGTATATATTTTTCAGAGCCAAAGGTCGAAACATTGACACGTGGCACTTCATACAAGTTCACTCTTTTGCAAAGGTCTATAATTAGGTCATCTTGGGAGATTGTGCATACTCTTCCTTGTAGAATCCAATTTGGATCAGACTATTGGCATTGGAAAGAGGACACAGAGGGCTAATTCAAGTCACAATTTCAGAACTGGAAGAACCAAAATTACATAGTTATAGTCATTTCAAGATCGAGCTCCTAAAATCAAGAAAAGGCGATATGAGGAAGTTTGATGGCAAGGATCCGGTAAATTGGATACTTCAGATGGAGCAATTTTGATCTACATGGTGTACCACTGTTACAAAAGGTATGTATTGCATCTTCATATTTATAACCGGATCAATTTTTATGGTATAAAGGGCTTTGTTCTCGTAAACAACTTGTTACGTGGTCAATTCTCATGGAGGAAATGATAGCACATTATGAGGATACAAAGAGAAACACATTCTTTAGAGCAACACCTCAACAATTGGAAAGAGTAAAAGGGATTTGTGACATAGTGGAAAGTAAGATTATGGCAACAAGGAAGTCTACCCCTCACAAATATAAAGATGGAAGTGTTGTTTCTCCTAGCTTCCACAACCTACAAGGGTTACACCACAACAATTGGAAGAAAAAAGAGAAAAAGGGCTTTGTTACAATTGTGATAGAAAATGCACTAAAGGTCATAAGTGTGCTGAGAATAAATTATTTTACATAGAGTATGAAGAGGAGGAAGAAAGGATCAAGAAACATCAAAAGAAGAGGATATACACCAGGACCCAACCCCAGAGAAAGAAGAAATGAATCCGACCATATCTTGTAAAGCATTGGCAAGAATTACCACTTCTCAAACTCTCAAGATAGAAGGACATATCAAGAATAAAAAAGTTCAAGAAGTGAAAGATCACATCGAGAAAGAAGAAATGAATCCAACCATATCTTGTAATTCATTGGTCGGAATTACCACTACTCAAACTATCAAGATAGAAGGGCATATCAAAAAGAAAAATGTTCAAGAAGTGAAAGATCATATCGAGCATCAAGAAATGAATCCGACCATATCTTGTAAAGGATTGGAAGAAATTACCACTCCTCAAACTCTAAAGATATAAGGAAATATCAAGAAGAAAAAGGTTCAAGTAATGAAAGATCACATCGAGCATCAACAACAAGTTCTCCAACTTTTAAAGGATAATGCCACTTTGGTGCAAAATCAAATGAAACAATAGGTAGATCAAGATCGTAGAGAAAAATGTGTTGATGTAGGTGATTGGGTATTTTTACTATTACATCTCAAGCAAGCTATTTGTGAGAAGGAAATGTTGGCAATACTACATGCACTTAAGAAATGGCAACCTTACCGAATGGGAAGACACTTCAAGGTAAAAATGGATCATGATAGTCTTAAATACTTTTTAGAACAACTATTATATTTAGAAGAACAGAAAAAATGTGTCACAAATATCTTGGGTTATGACTTTGACATCATCTATAGAAAATGGAAGAAAAATTTTGTTGTAGATGCACTCTCAAGAAAGGATGAGGATGTAGAAGCATTGTTTTGTACTATTTCTATTATCCAACCAGATTGGATAAATGAAGCAAGGGATGAATGGAAGAAGGACAAAGAAGTATGGCCACTTATTCAAAAGTTGCAAAAGATCCCAATTCAAACAATATTGCTAGAAGTTGAAGAGAAATGAAAAATCATATTGGAACCTAGAGCAGTCATAGAAACAAGAACTCGAAAGCTATGGAATCGATCAATTTCAGAGCTCATCAAGTGGAAGAACTTACTCACTGAAGATTCCAAATGGGAGGACAAGAATTTTATATAGAAGCATCAAAAACTACTCAAGCATTGAGGACAACACTTTTTGAAGGAGAGGGGGATGTTAGGCCCTAATACTACTAGTGTAACCCCTTATTGTTATTAGTACAACCCCTTACTATATTGATGTACCCATGTAGTGCCCATATTGTTACTAGTGTGCCCCATAGAAGCCCACTATTGTTATTATTGTGCCCTTACATTATTATTGTTATGTCGGCTTTGATTATATTTGACCCCTTAGACTCCTATATATAGAAAAGGAGGTCTTTTCATTTGATATCATCCAAGAATTGTTCATTTGTGTAATGTAAAGGAGGTTGCCCCCTCGAAGAGGCTGAATTCTAAGGCGTTGATCTCTCTTTTCTATATTTTTGTGAGATGGTTTCATAACATGCTCAAGAAAGATGGGGAATGGCGTATGTGTCCAAACTTCAGGGCCCTCAATAAGTTGACAGTCTAAGATAAATTGCCCATCCCGGCCTCAATCTAGACGGAGGTTTCTATGGATTTCATTACGGGTCTTCCAAAGTCAAGAAACAAACCAATCATCATGGTGGTTGTGGATAGACTTTCTAAGTATGCTCATTTTTGCGCCCCACCTCACCCTTTTACACTGACTTTGGTCGCTCAATCTTTCATGGATCAAATTTTCAAATTGCATGGCATACCCACTTCCATTGTGTCTGATCATGACTTGATCTTCACAAGTAACTTTTGGCAGGAGCTCTTCTAGCTACAAGGTACCCAACTACAACTTAGTAATTCATATCATCCACAAACTAATGGTCAAACTGAAGCAGTCAACAAATGTCTGGGGACCTACCTTAGGTGTTTCACTTCAGAAAAGCAACATCTCTGGGTACAATGGTTACCTCTTGCGGAATGGTGGTATAACACCAACTATCATGCCACCACCAAAATGACTCCATATGAAGTGGTTTATGGTCATCTCCCTCCTTCCCCTACTTCTTATATCAAGGGATGCTAAAAGGTACAAGCAGTGGATCAACTCCTATAGAACCCCACAACCATGCTGGCTCACCTTCAAGAGAATCTTCATCAAGCCCAGAACCACATGAAGCAACAGGCAGACCAACATTGCTCAAAACACCAATTTCAAGAAAGGGATCATGTATTTTTGAGGCTGCAACCATATAAGAAAACATCACTCAAAGACAAGGGTTGTCAGAAATTATCTCCAAAATTCTACAGACCGTATCAAGTACTTCAATGCATTGGAGAAGTCGCTTACAAGCTAGCTTTGCCACCCACTACAAAAATCCATCCAGTCTTCCATGTCTCATGCCTCAAGAAAGTGATTGGGAACCATTGAAGAATTCAAACCAATCTAGCTGACCATGTTCTTGACACACGAGAACGACACCTGCGTGGCAGCACGATCAAAGAATTCCTCGTCAAGTGGAAAGACACCTCTCCGAAAGATGTAACCTGGGAACCAGCTACTATCCTTCAGCAGTTTCAGCCGCTTTAGCCTTGAGGAAAAGGCTATTATTATGGGGGAGGGCATGTTAGGGTCCAACCGTAACCCCCTTATTTATGTAATAAGATTGAGTCATAGCTGTAGAGTCAATAAAGCCCATATTAATAATTGTAAGTGGTTAACCCGCATTTAATGAAGGGACCACAATTAGTTGCAAATGGGCCATGGTATTAGATAGATGGTATTAATAAGAACCATGGTATTGCCCCATGGTATTGCATGTATGAATCCTATATAAAGGATAGAGACTCCCCTCGAGGAGCATCATGTCTTATTTTGTATTGAGCTCAGCTCTATTGGAGGTTGCCCCCTCGAAGAGGCAAGTGAACATTGCTTTATGAATAATAAAATACTTGCTGTTATTTCTCATTGTTATATGTTTTTGGTATTTTTCTTCGCATATTTGGTATTCTGGTATCATCTTGCAGGATAAGAGCATAACATTCGAGTTAATAATCTCTATAAGTTGGAGGTAGAGGATTTTGATGCTTTGAGCATGAAAGTTGAGAAGATGTAAAGCCGAGATGTTGGCGAGTTGTGGCATAGGCGATTGGGCCACTTGCATCACGGGGCTTTGAAAATCATGTAGTAGATCTCTTCTGGTCTTCCCAAAGGTACGCTAGAGCAAGTTGATACATGCAAGGGGTGTACTTTGGGAAAATACAACAAGGGTTCCTTTCATGACAGGGACAGTTGAGCAAAGGCGATTCTAGAGTGAGTCCATTTAGATGTGTGTGGACCATACTAGACAACATCCATGGCCAAACATAGGTATTATGTTATATTTGTTGACGAATTTTCTCGTAAATGTTGGATATTTTTCATGTAGAAGAAGGATCTAACTTTCACAAAGTTTTGTGAATTTAAAGGATTGGCCGAAAAAGAGTCTGGCAAGAAGGTTAAAGCTTTGAGGAGTGATAATAGTGGCAAGCATGTCTCAAATGAGTTTAAGAATTTTTGTGCAACATAAGGTATTAAATGGGAGTTGACAACACCCCATAACCCACAACAGAATGGGGTGGTTAAGAGGAAGAACAAAATCATTGTAGGGTTATCACGGACGATGTTGCATGATCAGGGCTCACCACTACACTTGTGGGTTAAGGCATGCAACACAACGGTTTATGTACAAAACCGTAGCCCACAACGGATTCTTGGGATGAAGATGACAGAGGAGGCTTATTCTAGTAAGGGACCATATGTTGTTCACTTTAGGATTTTTGGGTCAGCGGTATATTGTCATGTGACCAAAGATGCAGGAAAGAAGCTTGAGCTGACATAGAGGGGGGTATTTGTGGGGTACACGAATACACCTCACAACTATCAGGTGTACTTGCCGATCAATAGGATGACAGTGGTTCATAGGGATGTCAGATTCGATGAGGAGAAGGCCATGCGAGTTTCCCTTGAGAGGGAGCTTGAGCTACATGCAGTTGAGGAGCCTCAAATTGATGTGAAGCAGCCACATGTAGAGGATCCGAGAGTGGATACATCCACTTAGGCAGAGTCTTCCAGAGATGGGAGAAAGTGCACCAGAGAGGTTGAAAGGCTATTTCATAATGCACGAGAGAATGTGGGAGAACCCACATCTTAGCACAAGCAGAGGAGGTCACCTGAGAGGTACACTGTATACATGGCTCTTATGAGTGGATGTGTTGAGACATAGCCATCTTCCTTTGAGGAAGCAGTGGAGAAACTAGTTTGGGTTGATGCCATGGTGGAGGAGTATGACTCCATAGTTTGTAACAATGTTTTGGATGTGGTCTTGAGACTAGAGGACAAGTCAGTGGTGAACTCCCAATGGATTTACAAGGTAAATCAAGCTGTAGATGGTATTGTGGAGAAGCATAAGGCCATTTTGTGTCCTGTGGCTTTTCATAGGTAAAGGGGATTGACTATGATGAGACCTTTGCTCCTATTTCAAGGTACTCATCAATTAGATCTATATAGGCACTATCAGTACAAATGGGTTGGAAGATACATCAGATGGATGTAAAGACAAACTTCCTTAATGGCACGATTAAGGAAGAGGTGTACATAGAGTAGCCCAAATATTTTGAGACCTTCGACCGTGAGTCACATGTGTGCTGGCTCAAGAGGATGTTGTATGGACTAAAGCAAACACCACGTGCTTGGTGCACTAGGATTGATAGCTACTTCACCGACTTTGGATTCACCAAGAGTGAAGTGGATGTGAAGCTGTACCACATAGTCATGGTAGGTAAATTGTTGATCATTGTGTTATATGTCGATGATTTGATTTTGACAGGTGATGATTAGATGATCAAGTTGCAAGGAGGACCTTGCAAGAGAGTTTGAGATGAAGGACATGGGGCTCATGCATTAATTTTTGGGCACAAAATATGGCACGGTGATGGGGAATTGTTTGTGTCTCAGGGAAAGTATGCCAACGAGATACTCAGGAGGTTCTGCATTGAGGGAATCAAACCCATGGAGACTCCTCTAGCAGGTAACCAGAGGAAGGAGGATGCTACTTCAGGGGAAGTAGTTGAAGCTACTGTTTGCTGGCATCTTGTGGGTTCAGTCATGTATTTGGTGAATACATGACCGAATATGTGCTATGTCGTTAACCAACTTAGTCAAGCGATGGTTAGGCCTACCAAGCAGTGTTGGAAGGCAGAAAAACATTCGTTGAGATACCTCAAGGTCACTAATCAGTATGGATTATGGTACAAATGGACAGAGGGAGTGAAGCTTCAAGGCTTCACCAATGCAAATTGGGCAGGAAGTCCATTCGACATGAAGAGCACATCAAGAGGGATCTTCAGTATTGGGTCAACAACAGTTTCTTGGTATAACAGGAAACATATATTGGTTGCACTCAGTTCGGTAGAGACAAAGTACATGGCTGCAAGTCAAGAAACATGTGAGGCCATCTGGATGAGGAAGATTCTGGTTGGTTTGTTTGGTCAATGGATGGATACAATTGTGATTTACCATGATAATTAGAGTTGTATCAAACTCTTTGAAAATTTGGATTTTCATGATCGTTCCAGGCATATTCATTTTCGATATCATCATCTCAGATATTGTGTATTGAGACAAATTATGTTGTTGGAGTACGTTCCCACGGAGGAGCAAGATGTTGACATTTTGACCAAGGCATTGCCAAGATGTAAATTCGAGTTTCACAAATACATGATCAAGGTAGCTGATAATCCCTTTCTTGTTAAGAGGGAGTGTTGAGAAATGGCAACAATAAATTCTAGTTTAGTTTGTCCTTGAATTAAACTGTGAATTAAAAACGAATTCTATTCTCATAGCAACTTGTAAATAGTTAATTAAGTTTAATTGAATTAATTATCTTAGGATTTCGATTTGGAAGTATTTATGTAGTCATGTATATTTTGTCCCTAATTTTATGGGTCAAGGATGAGTTTATTTGAGTTATAATTAGATAACTCAGTTTTACTGAGTTATAGATAGTTAAACTAGTTCTAACTGATTGTGGAACTAGTAGAGGTCTAGTAGTGAGTTGGTGCACTGGTGCATCCTCAGTGCTACTCTAGCTAATTGAAGATTTTGTCATGAGAAAAATAATGCATGTCAATTTAGAGAAAGATCTAGTTGAGACTAGAGTGCAAGGACAATGTGCTGTCAATTGTAGAATGATCTGAGTTGCATATATCATGCATGCAATCATAAGAAGAACTAGATTTGGATTGCGCAGTTATGGAAGAAGGAATTCCCAATTAAATATGGGCTATTTCTCTTAGGAATTGTGCAAGGAAATAGGGGCTCATCAGACATCAGAAATTGGCTAAGTGTTGGTCAGTTCGGGCTTATGAGGCAGAGGGTTGATCATACTTGTGCGGAATTATTCTTGTGAGAACAAGATTTGTATTATCACTCAGATTTATGATTAATGCAATAGATAGTCGAGGTTTTGAGCAGTGGCTTTCCCCAGAGAAATAATTGCGTTATGTGTCTTTGATTATCTTCCTCTTGTCAATTATTGTCTTCATCGATCATTGGTTTCCGTTGTTTAAAGAGTAGAGTATATTCTTGTCTTGTGTTTAGTACATTACATGAGATGTGAATCTACAGGAAAATCTACAACAGCTCCAGACCTAGAGCCCATGACAATCCAATAATACATTGATGAATATGCCACCATGGATGAGGATTACCTGGAATATCTAGAAGGTCTTGACATCCTAGCCATGGAATCCTGTAAACGCAACAACCTGGATTGCATCCCAACCAAGAAAATCAATCTACTTGTAGCAGCACTCCAGAAAGCAAAGGCATCTTAGCAACTTTGAGTCTGAGTCAATATATCTAAAGATGACAAGGAGAGTAGTAAGGAATTCAAGAAACATGGCTGCAAAACCACCATGCGATGTTTAGATGTATTTGGAAGGAAACTGGTTGACTCAAGCCAATACAAACAGATCATTGAGGTCTATTCCTCAGAAGCCCCCCCACCCCAACAATGAAGATTATCTCCTAGAATATCAAGGGTTTGAATGCCCCCTCTAAACATCACATTCTTCATCAGAAATCCAATAGGTTATTTCAAATATTCTACTAATCCAAGAAACCAAGTGCTCCAACATTGACTTCACTCGCATCATGTAAAAAATTTGGAAGTAAGCCCACACACAAGAAATAAGCACTAAGGGAACCTCTAGAGGGCTCGAAATCATCTGGAACCCTCAAATCATTCTTGTAGAAGAACATGCACATCACCCCAGTGCCCAAACAGTCAAATTCCATCTACTAGGCACATATCACATGGCTACTTGAAAAACATCTATGGTCCCCAAGCTCCCTCAAGGAAGCATGAAATGATAGAATATCTAACGACCCTTTGTGGTACCCTCAACCCCAACCACTAGATCCTAGAAGGGGACTTTAAGCTCATCCTCTACTTGGGGGAGAAGTGAGGAGGTCACGTGCATCTTGAGCTAGAAGTAGAGGTTCTCCAAAACTTCATGGAGGACTCCATTATGGTGGACATAAAGAAGACAAACAAACTATACACTTGGAACAACATGAGGGGAAGTGCTGCCCTGATATCCTCTCATCTTGACAGATTCTTGATGGCAGAGAAATGGTTAACGAGTCATAATGATCTTGCAGCAGAGATACTCACCTTGACGGGCTCCGATCACTAGCCAATTTCTTTATCTTGGTGCTATTTTAGTAAGCCTCTCAAACTGATGCAGGAGCATCATCTCCGAAAAACACATTGTATTTTACCTAAGCTAGGGGGTTTCATGTTTTGAAGAAATATTAAAATTTCATGTAAATATTAAATATTATTTTGAGTGATTAATTAATTATTTGTGAGAGAAATTTGTTTCTAGACTATTTAGAATTAATGAAGGAGCCTAAGTTGGGATTAGTTTCTAAGTTTTAGGGATGAGAATCTATCTTTTAGGGATGTTGAGAGATTTAGGGATTTGATGAGATATTAAGGGGATTGAGCATTTAATTAGATCATTTTTTAAATTGTATAAATAGGAAGGGGTTTTGAGAGAAAAATACATTTGAGATAGTTGGAGAGAGTGAGAGTGTGGTTGAGAGCTGGTTTTGAACAGCCAAGGCTGTAAGCCTTTGGCAAATTGTAAGGGCCATGAACATTGAATATTGGGCCAAGAAGGAAAGTTTGTAAGTATGTTCATTTTCTATGAAAGTGTGATTTTGAGTTATATGCCTTCGATTGGTCAATTCATGTATGGATCAATTACTGCGTTAAGAGTGAATTTGTTGGTTAATTGGTGCATTAATTCCTGTGGAATAAGAATGTGCATAATTCAATGAATCTGAGGGAGATCGAATATTATATACAGCTCTGCATATAATTTATTAATCTCTGCATGATAATTGTTAAACTATATGGGTCGAATGAATCGTTGTCTGGATTTGATTGACTGCAACTAAAAAGAGAGAGCACCCAGTAATATGAAGTCAGGAGCTGCATAAAAGAAACGCAGGGTGAAGAAATCGATCAAGAGAGAATCGATGATTATTGGTTTAAATCTGGAAAATACATTGAAGACGTAATGCTCGAAGAGGAGTGAAATCGATTCATATTTTACAGTATTGAAAATCTGGTTGCAGGGCGAGTTCTGGTTAAAGAGCAGAGTTCTAAATTGAAAATATTGATCATTGTTTCAGATTGATTAAAAGTTGAGTTCTGGATATGCGTTGTGAGTTAGAAGCTTCCGGCAACTCCTGAAGGCATTGTGAAAGGCGACTTTGCAGAATTGTTTCTTGAATTGGATGCGCTGAATGTCAGAGTCTACGTGCAGCAGAATGATAAGTGCGTGGTAAATTGTGTGAACATTCAGTTTTAATTTGAATCCGAATTTTATGAAATTGCATAGGGAAGAAATTGAGCGTATAAACCAAGATTTGAATTGGTTAAAGACATGCAGTTTGTACAGAAATGAGGGGTTCGGTAATGAAATTGTTTGCAGAAAAAAATCAGATCATTTTACCCATTTGGAAATGCATAATTGACAGAGCGAATTGCAGTGGTTCAGTAGCTGTTTCATACATATTGTAAAATGTTTGGCATGCTGGAATAAGTGTAGTCCTAGCATTGCGAAGTCACATTGCCGGTGATAAATACATGGAGCAGTAAGCTAGTTTGCAGAGTAACGCACAATAATTGCAGCGTTGATATAAAATGTCGAGTTATGTAATGACCGCAGCAAAGCAAGGAGGCCCAATTGAAATTAAAGGGCGTTTTTGAAGGTAAGTCCGTAGCCATAAAGATGTATAATTTGTGTGGATCGACGTGATTAAAATGATTTTGCTGTAAGGATCGATTTCCATGGTGTGGGTGTATTATTGAATTTAAAGTCTGGCATTATAAAAATGAAATTTGTGAGTTGGGATGGATTGTTGGTTTATAATTTCATACAATTGATTTAAAGTTTAAGGTTGATTGCATGCAAGAGCCGGCTTGAAATATGGTTTCCATAAACCATTAAAATGTATAAACATATGTTAAGACAAAGCTTCCGTAATTGAGTTGTGTGAGATTTCCCAGTAGGCGTCTTATTTGAGTAAGCATGAAGTTATATGAGTTTGGTTGGTTTGGTTTAAAACAATGTCTAATTGAATATTAGAACATGGCGCATTTGTTTGGTTGAAATGTGATCATAAAGAGAAATCTGATCTTAAAAGGCTCATGTACAAGATTGGGCTTTTGAATGAAGGATGTTTATTTGATATGAAGACATGAAAACTGGGATTGGAAATGCTAATTGTAAATTGGGATGATGTGTATAAACACAGGTGCATATTGATTTGATTTGAATCGAATTTAAATGAGCTTCTGCATAAATGGTAAAATATAAATTTGCCAGAGATTGAGATTTGGATTTGAGCATGCATTCTTATATGCATGTTTTTAAAAAAAAAAGATCCTGGGTATTGCAGGCTTTGCCTGCGTCACAAACACCCTATTTGATTTGAACAATTTTAGTTGACAGACCCTAAAATTGTCAGCAAAATCCAACACTAGTGGTAGAGCATAAAATTTCAAGGCACCAAGATGTTCATCTTCTAGAAAAAACTAAAAAAAATCAGAGATACTCTCTGCAAATGGAATTGGGAAGAGTTTGACAATATATTATGTGAAAAGCTAATCCTGGAAGAACAACTACCCTCCCTCCAACATGCTATCATCTTAGGGGGACACATCTCAAAACTCACTGACCAGGAAGGCCATATCATGCAACAATTACAAGAACGTTACAAACAAGAAGAGATATACTATAGACAAAAATCCAGAATCTCTTGGTTGAAAGAAGGAGAAAGGAACACTACATTCTTTCATCACTCAACCATCCAACATAGAGCCAATAACCGCATTGCATCATGGCATCTAGAAAATGGAGAAAGCATAGAGAATCAAGAGGACCTGGAAGCCACTCTGGTCAACCACTTCTTTAACATCTTCTCAGAACCTCCAATCCAAAGACTAGATGACATCAAAGACATCACAAATCACATCCCACATCTTGTATCCCAGAAAAACAACACTACCCTCTTCTGTGAAATTTGGGAGGAATAATTCCACAAAGCTTTATTCAACATGGCAGAAGGAAAATCCCTTGGAGAGAATGGCTTCACAGTTTCCTTTTTCAAGAGTTGTTGGCACTTCCTACACTAGGACATTTCCGACTTGGTAGAAGACAGTTAAGCTTCTCAGTCCATTTTGTTGGACCTCAATGCAACCTTCCTTGTGCTGGTTCTGAAGGAATAAAATGTTACAACTCTAGGAAAATACATGCCCATAACACTCTGCAATGTTATTTATAAGATCATCACCAAAGTCTAGCTAACTATTTAAAGCTCATCTCATATCCCCTGAGAAGTCAGGTTATGTCAAAGGTAGAAATATCCTAGATGAAATTATATTGGCTAATGAAGTTATTCAATCTCTCAACACGCTGAAGAATATGAGAATGTTGATCAAGCCTAATCTTTCAAAAGCCTTTGACACCCTCAATTGGGCCTACATAGAGAAAATCTTGCTAGCCTTTGGGTTCAGACCTCCTTGGACCTCATGAGTCATGGCCTTGATTACTTCAACTTTCTTCTCCATCTTTGTAAATGCCTCCTCATCAAACACCTTTCAACCCTCTCGAGGTATCATGCAAGGGGATCCCCTCTCTCCCTTTCTTTTCATCCTCAAGGCAGAAGCACTGGGAAGAGCGCTAATTGTTTCCATCACCCAGGGTTCCCTCTCTAGCTCGTGATTCTATGACAACTCCCCCCTCTCCCATCAACAATTTGTTGACAACATCTTCCTTTTAAATCACTCCTCGATCAAGGAAGATCGATCCATCAAAACGATTCTGGACTCATTCTCCAATGCCTCTGACACAACCATCAACCTTGAAAAATCATTCATCTTCTTCTTTCACACTCCCCTAGCCACCTAAAGGAACATAAAGTGCATTATGGGTTTCTCAGTTGGCTCCCTCTCTTCTATGTACCTTAGATCCCCCCTCATGGCCTCTGATTCCAAACACCCCTCTTGGAGAAGCCTTTTGGATAAGTTAAAAGTCATAATAATCTGTTGGTATTTTTGACCTTTGAACCTAGGAGGTCGCCTTGCACTTCTCAATTCCATCCTCCAGGCCATGCCATCCTACCTCTTCTCTATCCTGGCAGCACCTAAATGGGTCCTCAAATATATTAGAAACATTCAGCCTACATTCATATGGGGAGGCTCTCAAATCAAGAAAAAATGGCCATTGGTCAAATGGGATATGCTCTGCCTCTCAAAACTAGAAAGGGGACTTGGACTAAGAGACCCGGAAAAAGTCAACAAAACCATGGGGGCTAATGTCTGGTGGAGATGGGTAAAACAAACCTTAAAAACATGGGCCAAACTCTAGCACACTAAGTATTCCCATAACACTGACCAACAATATCTTATCCACGTGAACTCTCTCCTCCCAAGGTTCCCTCATATGGAATCAGGCAAACACAAACCGATCTTTGGTACAAAATCATAGTTTTGGGAAATAAGGGATGGTTGTTTCGCTCTATTATAGACAAACTCATGGCAACGACTCCCCAGTCTCAGCCGAGAGCTACAACTCCCCCTCAACCTGCAACATGAATGCAACTCTAATAGGATGCTAATTTCACACTACTACCTAGAAGGCCCCTCTCACAAAGGACGCAGATGGATCCTCCCTATATTAGCACCAACAAAAAACACATAACCCAATTGTTCTTTCCTTCAAGAGGCTCTTGCTCGCAAGACTCTTAAGTAGAAAAATTGCTTGGACATTTTAAGACGAGGATACAAAATTTCAGACACTTTCAATGTCAAAGAATCTTATTGCCTTCACACTCAAACCCAAGATTAGGACATGGACCCATATTGGAAAAATTTGTGGGCCCTGCACCTTTAGCCTAAGCTAAGAGCCTTCACATGGGAGAATATCACCAAAGGAGGCTTCATTGGCACCTCATGGTGTTCCATGTGTTGATTTCATAGGAAGCAATTGACCATATTTTTGACTCTTGTCCTCTCGCCAGTCAACTGTGGGAAAGAGTCAAACAAGGATTTCATAGGAAACATAGAGAAATGAACAACATCACCCCATCCTTAAAGAATTAGATCTTTAATCCTTTCCAACTCCCATTCTCAATAGAATTTGGTCCCTAATCCCTTTCTTCTTGGTCTGGAAAATCTGGAAGGAAAGAAATTGTAGAAATTTTATGACAAAGACAACACAATGGAATGCATTTGGATACTTTTTCAAAAACATGTCAAAAAAACACTAGCCATCTATAAGTGGGAAGAAAGTGATTTTTGTGGCCCTCAAACAGAGAAATAAATTCTTGACTAATGGAACTTGTACAAGCCTCCAAAAGTCAATGTTGAAAAAACCAAAGTGCACATCGATGGGATCAAATCGTTGGTCTGCTCCATTGCCCAATTTCTACAAGCTCAACTTTGATGATGCCTCTAAGGGAAACCCAGGTTCTACAGGCATAGGAGGAGCCTTTTGCAAACACAACAATAAGGTTATTCGAGCTTATAGTGGTTCCATTGGCTGGGAAAACAATAACATGGCTGAATTGGAGGCTCTCATACAAGGACTAATCATGGCCCATTCTCACAATTTCCACCCCCTCATAGTTGAGGGTGACTCTCAGGTGATCATACAAACAACTAATCATCTTAGATATCATTTTGGGATTCAACTGCGTTAAGTAAGTCATTCAGGTATGACCATTTCCATGAGAGGTAGTCGTAACTGACTAATTTCTCATGATTTTTGAATAGTTCACTTAGCGCTCATTGCATCGGGTGATGCTCACAGGGGTGAAGAAGTGGGATTGAAACTAGTGAAATGTGGAGAACGAATCACATAGCATCAATCATCACTTCCGGGGCTTGCACCCGGTAACCAAGACTTCCCAGGAGGTCACCCATCCCAGAACTCCTCTGGCTCAAGCGCACTTAACTGTGCAGGTTTTCCCCACAATCAAGCCCACTTAGCTTGCTACCCCATTTGCAAAACCTTAGCAAGTATTGTGCCTCATGAACCATTCAAGTAGAGATCCCTTGACTCTTTTTGAATTTAAGTATGGGGGTTTACACAGTGCATTATATTAGATATCATTTTAGGATTCAACTGCGTTAAGTAAGTCATTCACGTATGACCATTTCTAGGTGGCATGGTTTTCCTTGAATGATAGTGATGAGTAAGTTCTAGTATGTCCTAAAACTGCTTTTATTTGGCTAAGAGCTCACCTTCCTTAGACATAAGGAAACATGTTAACGGGTAATTGTTCCTTAGACATAAGGAAACATGTTAACGGGTAATTCTAGGTGGCATGGCTTTCCTTGAATGATAGTGATAAGTAAGTTCTAATATGTCCTAAAACTGCTTTTATTTGGCTAAGAGCTCGCTTTCCTTAGACATAAGGAAACATGTTATCAGTTGATTCTAGATGGCATGGTTTTCCTTGAATGATAGTGATGAGTAAGTCTGCATTCACGAATAGTAGCCAATGATTGTTGTCCCCACTGTTAGTTTGACAACTAAGTTATGATAGGTTTTCCCATTATAAAAAAAAAAAAAAAAATGAAAGTTCATTCGTTTTCATTAAAAAATTAAAGTTTTTTCTATTCTAAAGGGGAGGGAGCTAATTTTGCTCTTTAAGTTTTAAATTTTAAAAATGGGTAGCTTGTTGCTACATGTGTATTTACACATTGTAGTTTTAAAATGGAGCATGTATTAATTATTAGTATAGTTTTAAAAATGGGTAGCTTGTTGCTATATCTATATTTACACATTATAGTTTTAAAATGGAACATATATTAATGATTAGTTGTGGCAAGAAATAAATGTAAAGTAATGATAAGAAATAAATGGAGAGAAATAATAAGAAATAAATGTAGGTAATGTATAAATATGTATCACTAATAGGAGATGAATGCTCATTAGTAATAGTTGACCACTGTTAATGGTTTCCAGTATGTAGAATTGGAAAACCATAAATGGATTATGTTTTAATATGCTTATTTATTCAATTTGAAGGTTGGAGGAAAATAGTGTATAAGTTTTTTGCTCATTGTTATGTTATTAAAATTTCTCCAAAATACTTAAATACAGGATGAACACTCTTATTGCGTCGAGAGGCACTCTACAACCTAGTGTGGGGGAGATGTTGAGGTGTAATGTAAGTATATCAACATTTTTAAAATGTTGGGAAAATATAAATATGGAAAAAATAAATTAAATATTGGTTTCACATGTTTTAATTAGTATTCAAATTAAAACATATATAAATGTAAAATGTAATGTAATGTAAACTGTAAAAAGAGAGAGACAAAGAGTTGGTGATGTGAAGAGAGAGGGGGTGGAGAGATGGGGGAAGGGGCAGGGGAGGACGAAAAGAGAGAGAGAGAGAGAGAGAGAGAGAGAGAGAGAGAGAGATGGGGAAGAGAGAGGGGGGAGAGCAAGGAAGAGAGAGAGGAGGGGAGAGCAGAGAGAGAGATGGAGTTGGAGAGGGAGAGAGAGGGAGGGAAGAACAAAGACATAGAGAGATAGATATGAATGTTTAACTTTAGTGATCTTCTTATCTGATAATTACTTCATATGATTTCTTTAATTTAATATTTTATTCATTCAATTTCATCATAAAGCAATTACATAGAAGATATTCAACCATAGACATTAGAATCATAAAGAGATAGCCAAATCAAGAACACAAACATTTACCTTGGGAAAACTCACATGGGGGGGAAACACAACAACCTTTTCTTTAGAGAAATTGATTTGTTCAACAACAAACACATCTAAGTCAAACCCTAAGGTCAAACTGACCATCAACATTATTCTAGTCAAACCTAGCCTAAAAGCGATTTTAGTCAAGTCTTCCTTTTGCCTAGAGAAATTAGCTAGCTTCTTCATCTTTAGAACTCAACCCGGTTCCTTATATGAAGAATCTTGATCTACTTCTTCATATAGAGAGGATCTCGATCTAGTCAGGAAACATGTTCATCTTCCACAAAGATTCCTTCCTCGGAATTTCCATCTTTTCCACAAAGTACTATCGTAGAGATTCATCCTTCAGTTATGGAGCTTCATCCTTCATTTACAAAGCTTCATCCTTGAATAACATAAATATATTTGACCTTCTTTCTAGCCTTCATATTTTTCCTTACATACTCCCAAAATGATCCAAACTTTCTTCTTGGAGAGATGTGAATTGTGTACCAAATGTGGAAGGATGAATGTCCTTATATAGCCATCCATTATGCAAATGGGTGCCATAAATACTATGGCTGACTTAACTTTGTGGAGCCAAAATATTCAAATTTTAAAATTCATTTTTTTCTTTTGCAAAGAACATGAAGAAAATGTCTTTATTAGTTTTCCTTTGACATTATCATGAAGAGCATGCTTTAAATTTATCATTATAAATACATGAAAGGTTTAAAATATAAATTATGAATATCGACCATAGTTAAAAAATTCAACAGTGGGGAGAGAGAGGGAGTGACAAGGGAGAGATGGAGAGGGAGTGAGGGAGAGAGGAGAGAAGGAGGGAAGAGAGAGAGAGAAGGAGGCATAATGATGGAGGGAGGGAGCAATGTGGAGAGAGAAGGAGAGAGGGAGGGAGTTAGTGACAGAGTTGGAGGGTAGAGAGAGAGAGAGATGGGGAGGGGGGTGACAAAGAGAGGTGGTAGAGGAAAGGAGAGAGAGTATGAAAGAGAGAGAGGACTTGAGAGAGAGAAGGAGAAAGGGAAGGAAAGAGAGATGGAGTTGGAGGGGGAGAGAGAGGGAGGGAAGAATAAAGACAAAGAGAGAAATGTGGAGAGAGAGAGGGAGTGACAAGGGAGAGAAGGATAAGAGAGAGAGAGAGAGAGTGGGGGGAAGAGAGAGAGAGGGAGAGGAAGCGAGATGGAGGGAGAGGTAGATAGATATGGGGAGAGAGAGAGCATGCATATGTGTTTGGGGGGTGAGATGGATATATAAAGAAGGATATATATATGTGTGTGTGTGTTGTGTGTGTGTGTGTGTGTGTATGGCGGGGGGAGAGAGAGGAAAGAAGAAAAGACACACATATATAAATACATATATTATATAATATTATATGATATTGAACATTATTAACCATAGAAGAAGAGGAAGTAAAGCTTTTACAAAAGATAAAATAATTTATTTTTGTTTTCCACTAAAATAGATACATTGATTTCAATATAGATGTTGATTCCTAATCCTTTTTTATTGATTTCACTAGATGCATTGATTTCAATATAGATGTTGATTTATAATCCTATTTTATTGCTTGCACTAGATGCATTGGTTTCAAAGTAATTAGATTAATAGTTTGCATTCATTTTAGTATAAGCAATTTTTTTATTATTATTAACGACATGTTTTGATTTACGTGTTACAACAATTCAACCATAAATAAATTATTAAAATTTTCATCTTAAATAAAATGTTCACTTACCTAAAATGTTTTCTTCTTGAAACTATAAACTATTTGTAATTCACTACTTTCTTATTATTCTTATTTTCCATCATTCAACAGTGTTAGTCACTTTGTATTCAAACAAGGTAATAGAAAACAACTATCATTGAAACTTACTTGGGGCTTAACACTCCATAAGTCACAATGATTGAATTTGGAGAAAACTACTATTAGTATGGAGATCAAGAGAGGTAAGGTATGATGTTTACTACAATAACTCGAGTTAAATATTTGAATGGTCTACGATTTTCACCACCATTTCCATATGATCGATATGAAAGATGGAAAAAATAATAGGTGTGTAAAATAGTTCGAGATTGATCAAAAGAAATACTCTTTATAATTGACTACATTCTTATTATTCACATTTTCTATCTTTCAACACTATTACATTGTCATTTTGCATTCAATTTTTTTCAGTCATTTTTCATCATTAAGTGATAAATAATCTCTATCATCTCAAAAAACTAAGGTAACTGTGAGAATTTAAAATTAAAATGACCATATTAATCTTAGACATACTTAACATATTTAAAATGATTAGAATAATTAGATGTTCAACAAATTTTGTGTGACCGCGCGCAACTGAAACCAACCTAGATCCATTTTAACCCTGAAACTATCAAGCACTGAGAGGGAGAAAATGTCTTGTGGCACAAACCTTTCCTCAAATTCTGCACTAAAAAAAGAGGTTTACACCTTGAGAGATTCGATTCCTCTCGACGCTTGATAGATCTAGGGTTAAGATGGATGTAGGTTGGTAATACATAAATGTACTTTAGAGTGTGTTGTTTTTCTCTAGGAAAAGTTTTATCCCAAAAATTATGTTATTAATGATTTGTTATTTATTTCATAATTTATTCACAACAATTTTTTCCTAAATCTTTACACATTCTTCTCTCATGGTTTAATATAAGAAACATACTTTACACTTCTAGTTACCCGAAAACTTATTAATCAATAGGCATTTTGAATTTGTAGGTGAGCATAGCAAGCAACAATCCACACCAATAAAGAAATGTTTTATGTCTTTCTAAAGCCAATCTACCTTTGAACTTGAAGAGCTAGGTCATTACCTTAATTTATGATCCTCAAATTAATACATTTTTTATTTTTAATATGATTTATAATCTTTAAAATTATATAACAAAACATGTATTAGAAAGTTTTACACTTTATTAAATATAAAACCCTTCACCCACCCTTCATGCTTTAGTTATCATTTCATATAACTTATTTTATTAAATATGATATTTTAAATTAATATATAAGGTTTAAGGAACAAAGCAAAAGTATAATAACATGTCTAAAGTTGTAAAGACTAGTTTCAAAATAGAGAAGTATTTAACTAATTAACTAAGTCCAAGATTCACATAACTTCAGTAAATAAAAAACTATAACAACTATGTGTAGGTCTGATAAGAGTGCACCCATAATCTAGAATTATAATTAAAATTAAAAAAGTTAAGAGCAAGGGCTTGATCATCCTCTTCATCACTGTGAAAATCTAAATTTTCTAGTTTCTTAATAGACATTAAGATTTTGTTGTCCATTTTATTGACATGTTGTTGCAAGGCATTGATGTAGAGGAGGACTTATTCGTGGGCTTCATTCCTTTAAACCAACATCTTTCCCATGATCATTTTTAATTTCCAGTATGTATCCACAATTTCTGTGTTCTTGGTTTGTCTAGTACAGGTGTTACTTGTGTGTGGGACCCAATGCCCACATCTTATTCCACCTATATGCCCAACAAAAACCTTCTTTCAATTTGAACTTCAAGCTCAATAACATCGAATCCTTCTTGCACTGAGTGAGGAGTGAGTTCCTTGTATCTGCGAGAGTTGTTGTCATGGCACTTGCTTGAGCTTGAGTCTGTGGATAGGGCTAATTACTGCTTGGACCAAAGAGAGTAGAATCTCATAGGGTTGATTACTGCTTGGACCAAAGAGAGTAGAATCTCTATGGGACATTAAGACCAGCTTAACAAGAGGCTGTGAAGGAGTGAAATAATTAAGCCAAAAAAATGACAAGGTCAAAGATTGGGGAGAGGGGCATGGAGAAGGAATGAGAAGGGCCAAGCTTAGTGATTGGGTGGAAGACTAGTGGAGGCTTGGAACTTAGAGTTAGAATATAGAACCAAGAAGGGAGGAGATTAACAAGGGGAGGTCAACAGGATGCAAATAGCCAAATGCAAGCATCCATGTTAAACCATAGAGAAAGGGGGAATGACGAAGTACGACTTCCAAGCATCAATAGAAAAACATTAGTTATAGCATTGTGATAGTGAAGGCATAGAGGAGGAGCTGAAAAAATGAAGATACATAGCAAATAATGGGTGTCCAAAGTAAAAAAATCAATAGGGCTTAAAATTATTTGTGGCCCCTACAAATGCACTATTTACATGGAAAAATATTTGCTCGAGGGTGGCATAATTAATGGCTCAATTAACCAATTCACATGTTAAGGGTTGTAGTATTCTGAGCACTTTAATTCTAGATGAAACATTATTGTTCTACATTGAATTATGAACATAGACTCCATCATGGTAGAGACTTATTGCTGAGTGAAAAGAGTAGTCAATCCTTCACAGTTTAAACCCAAGTTATACTTTTCACACTCCATTGGCTACTTTCTCAATGACTCACGAAACAATGGTGTAAATGTCTATTTGATGGTTACTTTCACATGGCTTGGTGATCAACCCACACGGAGATTCATATTAATAATATAATAATATTATATTAATTTTTAATTTAATTAAAACGTTAATATTTATGAAAAAAATATAATTAAGATTAATATAATTTTTATTCGAAAATAATGAAAGAATAATGAAGGAGAATGCTCATGGTAACAATGAATTTAAATTCCCCTCTACAAGGTACTTATATAATATATTAATACACACAAAATTAAAGATATGAATATATATAATCATTTATTATTTTTTTTAATTAAAAATTAAAATTAATTATGTTGAATTTTTAATAGAGTAGTCTAGTAGGTGACAATTTTGCCCTGAAAATTATAGATTTTTTTGGTAAGCTTTTGGGAAAATTCGATTGATTTTTTTGGAAATTTAGGTTACAACTATCAAACTATAAAATTTTAAGTCCCTTACGGGTTTTTTAGGGTGCTAAATCTATTTTTATCTTCAAAATCCGGATTGGAACACTTCTAAATGAGGATTTTGTAACACAAAAAATATTGTATTCCAATGTAATCTAAATCAAAATTTTGCATGGTAAAAAACATCGTATTTGAGTGAAAATTTATTGTCTAAGTGAAAATTGTCACCTCATTAGGCAAAGTTTTTTTAATGTACATAATAAATATCTTTTAAAATAAATTTAAACATTTTTTTGTTAAATATTTAAAATTATTATTATTTCATTATATTTATGAGATAAAAATTCAAATAAACTTTCTAAAATCCTAAAACATAATATCTTCAATTTCATTTTAAATACGTGACATCCTAAATTATCAAAAACATAATTAAATGATAATTACATCTTTGAAAATAATTTAAAACAATTTTATTATTTATACAACTTTTGTTTGGTTTTATATAACATTTTTCTCTGAAATCCCTCATGTAGATTTTATGGTTACTGTCACCATTTTGTACATTTTGGGTTAATTATATTAAATTTGGGCATGATAAGGTAAATGTTTATTATTTAGCACATTTCCTTTGTTCAACAAGATTTAACATTAAAATTGTTATTACTGACAATTTTTGTGTTCCTAGATTCTCATACACCAATAAATTGATAAAGGATCATACAAGGTCATATTGGAGCATGAAACACATTTTTGGCATGTTCGTGCACTAACAACAATTCCTGCACCAATTTGGGGTTCATCATATTGACGCACATCCGGGAGAAAATTGAGACATGGTTTGTGTTCACAATGATGTTTTCATTCTCCCACGTGAGTCAAAAGGCACCCAAGTCACATGTATGGATCTATAGAAGATGATTAATGCTTCAACCCTAAATTTGTAGCAAATATCAAATTACCAACTCCCCCCTCGATTTGTGTGCAGATGATGATGGATTTCAAAATTATAGGACATGGGTTTTTTTTCTAGTATAGGAAGTTGAGTATTAGTTGGGTGTTTTCCCAAAATTCTCCATGATTTGGGAGATCTGAAGGGTTCTTTGAAGAATATTTGCCCAAATATTACGTAAAACCCATATTTGTAAACGTATCGAAACAATCCATTTTAGGCATAATTTCCAAGGGAATAGTGTTGAATCTAAAAATTTCAAGATACATAATTTGTTGACAATATGGAAAATTAGGCTCCATAGGAACAATTTGCAAAAATTTTCTGTGGTTAGGAGGATATGAACGATCCTTTGGGAAAATTTGTTAAAAATGCACTATTTTCCAGAATTGAAGAAATGGGTTGTTACATCCTAAATTCATATTGTAACATTTATAAAAAGCCCAATGATGGCTTGTGTGAGGGGGATGATGTTATTCTAAATTTCATAGTCTTAGTTTGGACCTTGAGCATATGGTGGCTGATGTAAAAGACCAATTTGATTTAATATGAAAGCTTCTAATGCCAAGTTCCTCTTTTTATCTCTTATGTGTCTTATCATTTTTGCGTTGTAATATAATCTTTTAAAAGAGGGTATAAGTTGGACTGGTAGGGCTCACCTGACCAACTTGAAACCTCTCTATTTGTGTATTTTTAGTGTGGTATGCAAATCTATTATATGGTGTGCATTATATCATAACAATGGTGTGTTGAGAGTAGGGTTTATTTTCTTATTTAATAGATTCATGGATACCTCCTTTTATGCTATGTTTTCTCTTGTATACATAATTATTTGACTTATGATTGATCAATATTTAGATCTAGAAAGATTAAGTTTACTAGTGTGAGATTCCTTTAAAGTCATTGTGTGATCAAAAGAACCATCATATTGTAATGATATCTTGATATATGTGCATAAACAATTTATTTTACTGATTTTGAATGAGTTGTTGACCGTGTTAGATGTGATTGGTGTCAAAACTTGATCCATATCTACCCAAAGTTTTCTCCACCTCGCTGCATAGATTAAGTGATCATGAAGTCTTGTTTTTTTTTTTTTTTT